>QJPP01003976.1:0-145584 GCA_003996215.1 Jaltomata sinuosa | reverse complement strand
TTACGGTTAAGTATTGAATTGGTACTGCTAGACTGTTAGTTTCTGGATTTGAGATTGATATGATTAGTTGAGTTTGATTCATGTCCCTGAGCATGCCTATCATTACTCTTTCTCTCTTCTTCTTACACTTGAGGTTACCGGTATACCGTCCATTTCGTAAAGTTATTATGTATACACTGTTATTGCAAGGACCCCAGGTGCGTTATTTCTTACTTTCACTTGTGCCTATGGTGTGTATATTCTGCTTACTAGCCTCACATGTGGTTCTGTTGATTTCCCTCTGGGCTAGTTCCTGTGTACCTTTCGTTGATTTCTGTGATTGCTTGCTTCTATTCTGTCTATTACTACGCTTTTATCTTATATGTGCCCAGTCGGCCTATGATACCTACTGGGTACCTTATGCTTCACATTTGGTGCTCACCCCTACCCCCTGCATCTTTGGGTGCAGATCCTAGCGTGGGCCATCGTCGTTAGATCGCTGTGATTCATGCTTGGAGATCTGTTGGGGACTACTTCAGACTGAGGGTGAGCTCTTGGCGATCGGAGCTTAGCTTTAGTTTATCTTTTGCTTCATGTACTCTATTACCATTCAAAGACATCTGTATATATTGTCTGGATCGTTTGCACTCCATGTATGTAGTTTTGGCTCTATACTATGATACCAGGTCTTGGGGTTTGGTTTAGTTTCCGCATATGTATATATTTATAGTCCTTTTATCTATTCTCTTCGTCTTGTTCTCTTATTTGTTAGATAGTAGCCCATTACTAACTGTTCTGCGCTACGGGGATTGGTTCACCTACCGAGGGTTGTAGGTGCCATCATGACTGAGAAATTGGGTCGTGACAGAGTCCGTGTTCATTCCTTTCTTTACAAACAAAGATAAGTAGTATGTTGATTAGATACTCCTCTATAGCGTTGAAGAGAATTTATGGGAGAAATATATTTTTACTTTACAATTTGGTTATTTAAAGGAAAATTGATTATCTATGTCAAGTTATTCAAGCCCAAATTCGAATTTGATTTCGTTTCGGAGCTTTTTCAGAGAGGTTCAAGCTTGTCATCGGACGACAGGTAGGTTACGGTCTAAAATCCCTAGACTTAGAATATATCGAATAAAATTATACTAGCTGGCATCCTTGGGTTGGATTTATTAGGTTGGTACCACAGACCTTGACCGCTTTATTCATGTCCACCTACTGTTGTTCCTCCGATGCTTGTAGTACTTGCCAATATGTTTTATTACCCTTGTGGTCCTATGAGGCCCTGTTGACTCTGGAACATAGAAGGTGGGTTATTGGGAATGTCCGCGAGTACCAGACATAAAAATATCCTTCCAGGCTGGTTATGCTTGCTGAGTAGCTGTGGGCCCGTGCAGGGTCGATAGGTTGATTGTGAGCTGCTGGGAAGCTATTGTGTTTGATCATACCATTTCCATACATATAAAGAGGTTTTATCCACGTTTTACTACGATTTTGGTTTCGGGCCTACTGGCACTATTTTCTAAACCTTGCATGGCCTCGGGGGCCCGTTTTTGATGGAAATGAATTGGAAATGGTTTGATTTAACTTGTGAATATTCTTAGGGTAAAAGAAGGTCAAATTATGATTTCTATCACCAGTTTTAGTATTAAAGCTAGACTCCGCAGGGTCGGGGTGCTAGTTGAGTTTCTTATTAAATTAGGATGGTTTTTAACCTCGGTCGGACCGAGCACCAGAGATGACTTTCTAATGTTTAGACCCGGTTATGCCCGGGCACCCTTGGAGGGGTTTTTGGGGCATTTTCCCACTATTTTAGTCCTGGACAGGGTCTGGGTATGCATATTCGAGACTGGGTCTCTATCTTGAACCCGAACTTGCTTCCGGAGGACATATTTTGGTACTAAGTTTTAGTATGGGGTCTGGGACCTGAATGGACCTTGTCGTTCAGGCCTGGGGCTTCAAGATGCGTGTGCTAGAGGGAGGGTATACGGCAAAGTAGAGGTATACGGTCAGTGTCCTTCCATGGAACCTACATGCTGGTCCCGATCGGCACCAGAAGGGTACATACAAAGATACCATTTCACTTGAGATCTTCATGCATCATATCATTCATTGTTTGAGGCTCCACCCTTGTTTGTTGTTTGTTGATTGTACGCTTTGGTAGTATGGGATTCCGGAGGGTACCCAGTAGGTATCATAGGCCAACTGGGCGCATATAAGATATAAAAGCAATAATATAGCAGAAAAGAAACAAGTAGTCACAGAAGCAACGAACAAGCACATGGAAGCTAGCACAAAAAGGATACAAGGAGAAAACAATCATGCTAGGCTAGCTAATAGAACTATACAACACAGAACACAGGTGAAGGAAAAAGGAACGCACCTGGGGTCCATGCAATAACAATATATAAAAAGAGTTAAAGAATAAGGCGGTATACTGGTAATCTCAAATAAAAAGGAAAGGCGGAAAGGAAAACAACGATAACACGTTTGAAAACAAGATTAAAACCAAGTCCTACTAGTAACACCAAAATTAGGATCAATATCGCGATAAAATAATAGTCTACCTACAGTCCCACGGGCGCCCATACACCCGAGGAACACATACAAGTAAAAACAAACCCTCTGACATCCCATAATACCAGAGCGTACACTGAGCAAATAGCAAACAAGGGTGGATCCGAACATAATATGCATGATATAATATGATATGCTAAAAACAAGTGATAGTAGTACCATATATTACCTCTTTCGGTACCTAAAAGGCCCAATAGAGGCAGGATCCATGGAAGGGATTCCCCCGAATACCTCAACTCCACCGTACACCCCTTCTCCGACACTCGCAGCACGTAGCCCCTGGTCTGGATTGGCAAGGTTCATGGGGGTCTACTCGTAGACCACATACTAAATCTCGTAATCTCAATATAACCATCTGGAGTGTAGCCAGATCCAAATAAGTTACTAGACCTTAAAAATGCACGCCCGAGGTTTTACCTGGGTCTAAAACAGTGAATCCAGTCTCAAAAATCCCAACAAGAGTGCCAGAACATAACCGGGTCTAAAACAGTAGTAAAACCAATCTATTGCTCGGTCCGACTGAGTCTACTACCATTACAGATCAATAGGAAATCAATTCTAACACTACGGCCCAACCTAGTCTAGTATAAGTATGAAAACAGTGATAAAAATCATCCTTTAATTCCTTTTTACCCCCAAAAAAATCCATGAAAACAATTCCAACCTTTATTAACTATTTTTATCGAAAATAGGCCCGTGGAGCCATGCAAGGTTTAGAAAACCATCAATAGTAGGCTCGAAGCCAAAACCATAGTAAAACATGTGAAAAACCTTTTATATGCATGATAATGGCATGCTCAAACACAAGCAATATCCCAACTGCTCACAGTCAACCTATCGGCCCTACACAAGCTCCAATCGCTCTACAACAAACATAACCATCTCTATAATAACGGTATCGATGTCCAGAACTCATGAACATTTTCAAATAACCCACCATATATGATCCAGAGTCAAACAAGGCCACACAGGACCACAAGGGTGATACTATCAACTACTACAAATACTATAATCAATGGAGCGAAAATAAGATGGACATGAAGAAGCGGACAAGGTCTGGAGTAGCAAGATAATAAACTTAACTCAAGGATGCTAATTAGTACACTTACATCCTATATATGCAAAGTCTAAAAAATTTAAATCATAACCTACCTGTCGTTCGATGACAAGCTGCTAGAATGATGATGTCCAAGCTCGAACCGCTTCAAGAAGCTCCGAAATGAAATCAAACTCGAATTCAGGCCTGAATAACATGACGTAGATATTTGATATTCTTTCGAGGGTCAACTAAAACATTATTCTTACCACTAAAACATTTCAACAATTCGTAACTATATAGGTGCGTAAGTAGAGAGCAACAATTTGTTGCTGCAACATTTTCTCCCTAAATACAAAAATGGAAAAGAATTCTAAAAATAGCTAAAGTAGGAAGATGTATACTAATATATAAAATATATATATATATATATATATATATATATATATATACTTGGAAACTTCATGAGATGCTTGCTAGAACCATGCACTTTGGTGTGCCTTTCCTTAACTCCACATTGGGTCTTGGTGTCAACACCATAGTATGTTGTCCGGTACTTATATGCTCGAGTATGCATAGATTCAAGCTAAAATATATATAAATTTTCAAATATATCATAATTAATAGAAAATTATTTTCAATAAAATCTATTATATTATAATAATAATTTTCAACATAAAAAAGTTTACTATCTCCGTTAAAAATATTAATAACTTATAAAACTCTTATAAAATAAATACATATGCACATATATCATAACAAAAGTATTTTTTTCATAAATACTTAAAACATTTTTAGAAAAATAAAACTTGTTTACAAAATTCAACTTTCAAATCAAATATTTTCAAATACGCGCGATATTAATAAAATTCTCAAATTTAGGCTCGCAAGCCTTTGGTACGGGACGAAGGTTAAGGTCATACGACACCTCAAATCAGGATCGACCTGCCCACAAGTTCAGTTGAGGTCATACGATCACAAATCACTATCGCACGATTTCGATAACTCAACTCTTAAGACTCAGCTCTAAAACAGGAAAACAGCCATAAAGACCAAACAAACGGCCAGGGCACCGAACCACCAGTCCCAGCAAGTCATAAATAAATTGGGGTCGCTACAGGCAAGCTCTAACAATACAAGAAAGGCCTAAATGCATGAATAATTGGAAGGGTCATTACAGAGAGTGGGTGGCACAGTTCTTGAGGTGTTTTAATTGGGTTCTATGTGAATTTTCATTTTGGAAGGTTTTTGGAGTTGGCATGGTTGACTTTGATCAACATTTGGATATTTTGAGGTTTTATAATAATTCTTTCAGTTCCGTTAGCTCCAAAATATCAATTTTAGGTCAGTGGCATCTTTGGTTCGGGTCTCAAAGTGTTTAAATGATTTATGAGTAATTGGTTGGAAAGTTAAAAGTTCATGGACTAGAGTTGACCTTGATTGACATTTATCAATAACAACCTTGGTTTGGTATTTTGATGATTCCATTGAGTTCAGAACATCAATTTTGGTTTTGTATCACAATTGGATTGTGTTTATGGGGTTTTGAATGAGGTCCGATGATCGATTCTAAGTCCATAGAATTGGTTGTTATTACTGTGTATTTCTATATCTGGTGCAGTCACACCTGCGATCATTGGCCCGCATCGGTTAGGTCTCTCTTGTGGCAAAGGATCTCTCCTATGGGGGATTGGTTAGCTGGACTTTGACTGCTCCTATGGAGACCCATCCACATCGATGGAACTGCGACTGTGAGAATTCTCTATATGTGTTGTCTCATGCCTACGAAAGTCTGCTTGGTCAGTGGCCTTCGCAATTGTAACACCCTAGAAATTCTAAGCCTAGAACCAGCTCATAAAAATAAGAAAAAATAAAATTATCCAAGTGTCAGCCAAGTCCACGAGACAGATCCACGAGCCGTGGAATGGACTCATGGAACTCAGTCAGAGGCCAACTAGTTTGGGGTCTAGTTCATAAGATGGAACCACGGACAGTGGAACAATCCATGAGTCATGGATTCCACTCGTGGAACTCAGACCTGAGGCCCAGCTATTTCCCTGAAACCATGACCAGCTTCCATGGACCGTGGAATGGTCTACGGATCATGGACTGGGGTCGTCAATCTCAGACCTGAGGGTCATGAATTCCTCAGGAATCACAAATAGGTTCCACGAGCCGTGGATGGTTCCACAAGTCATGAACTTTGTCCATAAATCTCAGACCGCAACTTAATAAACATGCCTAGGAACCACAATAGGGTTCCACGAGTCATGGAAGCTTCCACAAACTGTGGAACCTGTCCGTGGAACCGAGTCGTGAATTTTTTAGCAGTTTTTTAATTAGTTTTTCAAGGATATTTTAGACCTTTCCCTCTTAAATTAGCTCCGACTAAAAATAGCGTTAGAGTTATTTTATTAAGCCAAAACCCCCCAAACAAAGTCAATTTTTTCTCCCAAGTCAGTTTTAAGAAGAAAAGGGAGCGTTCTTCTCCAAATTTCAGACCTAGGGCTTTCTCCTTCAAGCTTCAACTTCAGATTTTTTTGAAGAATCTTCTTCACCAGGTATGTGGGTATTCAGTAAGGGTTTAGTTCACCTTTATGCCCAAAACTCTCAGCTTTTTATAGTATTTTGCATGAATTTAAGAACTAGGGTTCCTACCCAATTATGCCAATCATTCCAGAATTTAGTTTCTATGATTCCTACATGATTTATATCTTATTTTATATGAATTGTAATACGTTTTAATGATTTGCATAAGTTTTCACTATGACTTGAGAAATCAAGAATTTAACCCTAAATTGTAGGATTTTTCTAAAGTATTATATTCCCTTCAAAATTTAACCTAGATTATCAGTATGAGTTTTAAAAGAAAAATTTAGTCAGCTTTCAGTCTACTACAGCATTTCAGGAAAAATAGAGATTTTCAGACTAGTTAAGTTCTGACTCAGAAATTCAGGACTCCAGTTTAAAATGAGCTATTGGTATTCAGTTTGAGAGTACTGTTTAGCACCGAGTTGGACTAGGGTTTAGCGTACCCATAAAGCCCCAGAACTACGTGCCACCATAGGTTATTTATCCCCTCAATTGGGTCTCAGAACTAGTGATCACATTAGTCATGCCTTTATACCCTGACAAGGTATATTGGGTCCTTTCGATGGGGCATATACATCAGACTCCATGTTTAGCTCACGTTGTTTATGCTGGTTAATAGACTCTCTCAGAGTATGAGTTTTAGTAAGGTACCTTAGGCCCTCACTTTATGTTTACTTTCAGCTTTCAGCATGTTTTCAGATTACTCTTGCATTTCAGCTTTTTATGTATGATTATATTTTGGGCCTATGTACTATAGTTCAGTTCAATATAAATATTTTATCAGTATTTTAGCATATTTACATTCAGTCAACTTTGCATATTCCTCATGCTCAGTACATCCAAAGTACTGAAGCATACTCTATATGATGCACCCTATCATGATGCAGGTTCAGGTTTTCAGCTTCAGCCTCGTGATTAGTTTGCTCTACTGCCATATCAGCGACAGTCAGTGGTGAGTCCTCATCATCCTAGGACATATCTTTTACATGCTTTTGAGTTAGTCCGTTTGTCCTTATTTTTTATATTTGGAGTTACCTGGGAGCTTGTCCCAGCAGCTCATCAGTATTAGAGGCTTTCAGACGTAGAGTCAGACTCGGTTGATTTGGAATGTTCTTCTCTTAGATGGTTATTTATCTCAGATATTTTCTGTTGAATTCTCTTTAGAGTATATGCTTTATTCAGTTATGCTTCCGCTTGTTTAGAGTTATTTCAGTATGCATGTGATATGCCAGCTTCAAGGTTAGCTTTGGGGTCACTTGTGGTCCTAGGTCTCGTGGGACGTCTAGGGGATAGCTTGGGGCATGACAGCTATTGTGGAGAAATATCGCTCATGCGGCATTTCACCTGCAACAGTTCTTCCGTACTTGCACTATCACTGTCACTTAAAGAGCGACTTTCCCCTTTTTTCCTTTTGTTCTCCATAACTCAATTGGAGCTTGAGAACTCGATTTTGAGAGACTCAAAAGGTGATTTTCAAGATTTCTTTCTTGGGTATGATTTTTACACTACTTTTACATGTTTCTCAATAATTATTTCACGATTTCATCTTCAAATCTTTGTTTTTCAACTTGAAAATTTGAAAGATTTTGGGTAAAGTTAAAAATTGATAAATTGATGATTTTAAAGTTGATTTTAACTATGTTTTCAATAAAAAATTATATTTAAACTCCTTATATTAAGGGTAAATATTTTTTTAATAAAATTTTAATTTTGCCCTTGGGGACTTGGTGTCACACCCCGAGGTTACCCCCTAGACATAACACGAGACTCGGGACCACAAGTGCCCCAAGCTAACCCTTAGTCATAGCATTCTCAAGCATAACAAAAGATAAGCGGAAGCATAATAGATAAATTCGAAATCACATAAATGGATAATCCAAGTCAAATGGAAATACAAAGCCTAGAAAGAGACTCAAAGTTGTCTATGTCTTAAAAGCCTCTAGTCAACATAAAGAGTTGCTAGGACAAGACCCTAGCTAACTCAAACTACAGAATGAAAAGCTAACACAAGCTAAAAACATAACTAGTCCTCGACCTAAGAGGACTCACCAACAGCTATCTGGGAGTGGATGGGAAACTCTAGCCATGAATCTGAGGAGGTACACCTGAATCTGCATCATCAAAGGATGCAGCGCAAGATATGCGTCAGTACTATTAGATGTACCGAGTATGCGGGATATGCGTAAAATATGAAAACATGCTTAAAACAAAATCAAAATTTGAGTTCATGCATAATCGAAGATTTCATAGGTACATATCATAATTTGAGTAATAAACATGAGTTTGTAGTCAAAACCTCAACATAAGATATCATAAAGCTTAGAAAACTTTAAATCATTCATACGGCAGTTTCTTATAACTGACATTAGACCATGTGAGCTACATGGAATCTAACTATGTAACCCTAGTTAGCAAAACTGACTTAAACCCTGTGAAGGAACAAGTCACCATCCCCAACTATATAACCCTAGTTGGCAAAGCTGCCCTAATGCCTGCTAAGAAACAGGACACCATTATTAAGATGTGGATCCGCTCTCATAAGCCCATAGGGCACTTTATTTCATAACCTACGCTAACAACGTATTTTTGGACTTTGGTAATCAAACCATCGTCGCTCGGTGCTAAATACTACTCCCAAATCTTATGCCAACTCTTGTTTGAAAACCGTGAAAACACATCGGGCATCATGCAATTCTCATATCATAAGTTCATGAAGCTTAGCATAGCCATAATTCAAACATACTTTTCTTTCTTAAATCATACTTGAAGAATTAGGCATGCAATGTCGTAAATACATAAGGACATGTTATCTAAATATGTAAACTTTGACTTGAAATCATGCAATTCAATGAAATCATGCTAGAATTCAACTTTAATGCATGGGCTTTTGAAACCAATTAAGGAATCTTAATAAAATCATAGATAAACCATAGGAAACCATGAATTGATGCATAGAAACTGATTTCATAAGTTTTTCCCAATTTAGATCAAAACCCTAATTTCACAAGTTCATAAATCAAAATAAGAATTGGAGGTTTTGGGCACAAGGGTGAAAGAAACCCATTGTTAAATACCCACATACCTTGGTTGGAGCTAACCTACTTGAATTGAAAAGACTCAGGAAACTTGAACTTGAAGCTTGAGACCTTGAGCTAGAGAGAGCTCTTTTTCCTTTTTGGGAAGGTGAATGAAGTATTTAGAAGAAACTTAGGATAATAAGGGTGAAAACCCTTCTTGAAATAGTCAAAACGACCTCACTTAGGAGTTAAAAGAGTGGGTAATAACTAAAATACCCCTGGGAAATAATTTAGAAAAGCTGTTAAAAAGTTGACATCCAGTGACCACGGGTGGATTTCACGGACCATAGAACAAACCACGGTTCGTGGTTTCCATCCGTGGTTTCTGGCCAAACCAACAGGCTGCAGAAGCATTTCTACAGGTCAACAGGCAGACCCATAGAATAAATGATGGGTCGTCGTTTAGAGTCGCCATTTCTGGGGACTTAGCTGATCTTTGGATAGAACCACGAGTCAAAACGACGGTCCATCATTCAAATGATGGGCCGTAGAAGTGAGTCGTGAAACCTGAGGGACTTGCCACTCCTCTGATTTGTGTTCCACGAGAGGATAGGACGGACCCATGGTTTGAACCACGGTCATTAGAACCCACTCGTGGTTCCAGACCAGAGGCTGAACCAAACAGACAAGACTCACGGTTCTATTCCATGACTCGTGGTTCAAACCACGGTCCGTGGTTTTGACCCGTCATTCCTGAAATATGGAATTTTTCTGAGATTTGAACTTAGATAGCTGGTTTTATTTCCGGGGTGTTACAATATCTCCCCTTTGGGATCATTCATCCTTGAATGAAGACTAAACAAGGGAAAACTGAAGAGAAAACAGCTCAACCAGCAACAGAACATGGAAATCAAAGAGTAAACATAAAAACTGAACTTTTCAACTTGAAAACATGATAAACTATCTTCGTAAAATATGGATGCATGCTAGAATCATAAAAGGAACTGGTGGAATAGAATCTGAGGGACATACTAAGGATGAAACTAGTACCTCAAGCCAGAACAGAATCGGAAGGAAAGAGATGAGGACATTTGTCCTTCATGGCCTCTTCCGGTTCCCAAGTAGCACCCTCTACAAGTTGATTCCTCCAAAGGACTTTCACCAAAGCGACTTCTTTGTTCCTCAACCTCCGAATCTAACGATCAAGGATCTCCACGAGAACCTCCTCATAGGTGAAACTATCCTTCACACCCACATCCTCCAAAGGGACAATCAAGCTCGGATCACCAACACACTTCTTCAACAAGGAAACATGGAAAACAGGGTGAATCGCTTCTAACTCTGATGGCAAATCCAACTCATAAGCAACCTTACCAACCTTCCTCAGAATCCAATAAGGACCTACAAAACGGGGAATAAGCTTCCCCTTCTTGCCAAATCTCATCACACCCTTCATGGGTGACACCTTTATAAAAACCCAATCATCAACTTCAAATTCCAACTCCCTTCTTCTCACATCCGCATAGGATTTATGTCGACTCTGAGCGATCTTCAACCTTTCCCTAATAAGCTGAACCTTCTCCATAGTCTCATGAACCGAATCTGGACCAATCAAGGCTACCTCACCTATCTCAAACCAACCAATAGAAAACCTACATCTCCGACCATAAAGTGCCTCATATGGAGCCATCTGGATGTTAGAGTGAAAGTTTTTGTTGTAGGCAAACTCGATAAGAGGTAAGTGATCATCCCAATTACCTTTGAAGTCAATCACACACCCTCTCAACATATCTTCCAAAGTCCAAATGGTGCGCTCTCCTTGACCGTCTGTCTGAGGGTGAAAAGTTATGCTAAGCTTCACCTGAGTACCAAGACCTTTCTGAAACGATCTTCAAAACTGAGATGTAAACTGAGGACCCCTATCAGAAATGATGGACAAGGGAACACCATACAATCAAACTATCTCCCGGATGTAGAGTCTGGCATAGTCATCTGCTGAATCAGTAGTCTTAGCAGCCAAGAAGTGGGATGACTTGGTCATCCGGTTGACAATAACCCAAATGGAATCATGTTGCCTTCGAGTACAAGGCAAACCAGTAATAAAGTCCATATTGATTGCTTCCCATGTCCAAGTGGGAAGGTCAATATCTTGAATCATGCCACTCGGCCTTTGATGCTCCACCTTTACTTTTTGACAGTTGGGACACTTAGCCACAAACTCGGCTATGTCCCTCTTCATACCATTCCACCAAAAGACTTCCCGTAGATCACGATACATCTTAGTAGCACCCAGATAGATAGAATATCTAGAACCGTGAGCCTCAGTTAGAATCTGTTTCTCAATCAATCTACATCAGGCACACATAAGCGACCTTGATAACGAAGCACACCATCTCCCTCTTGGGAGAAAACCTCCACCCGCTACTGATGAACTGCACCCTTAAGCTAAAGTAAAATGGGATCCTTGTCTTGCTTTGCCTTCACCTTTGCTACCAAAGATGATTCAGCACCATTTTGTACAATCACACCACCTTCTGTCGAGTCCATAAGGCGGACTCCCAACCAAGCAAGCATGTGAACCTCTTTAACTAATTCTTTCTTCCCATTATCAACGGAAGACACACTTCCCATGGATAGTCTACTCAACGCATCTTCCATGACATTAGCCTTACCCGGATGGTAAAGCACACTCATATCATAATCATTAAGGAGCTCAAGCCACCTCCTTTGTCACAAATTCAATTCCTTTTGAGTGAACACATACTGAAGACTCTTATGATCTTTGAATACATCCACATGCACACCATACAAGTAATGTCTCCAAATCTTCAAAGCAAAGACCACGACTGCTAACTGAACATCATGAGTAGGATAGTTCTTATCATGTGTCTTAAGCTGTCTCGAAGCATAAGAAATCACCTTACCACACTGCATCAAAACACAACCCAAACAAATCCTAGAAGCATCACAATACATAACAAAATCATCTAGGCCCTCGGGTAGAGCTAACACTGGAGCGGTGGTCAATCTAGTCTTTAATTCCTGGAAGTTCTTCTCACACAAGTAAGACCACTGAAATTTTACCTTCTTCTGAGTCAATTGGGTCAAAGGGGCAGCAATGAAAGAAAATCCTTCCACAAACCTTCTGTAGCAACCAGCCAAACCCAAAAAGCTCCTAATATCAGACGGAGAAGTAGGTCTAGGCCAGCTCTTCACTGCCTCAATCTTTTGGGAATCAACCTGAATACCATCTTTAGTCATAATATGACCCAGAAATGCAACAGACTACATCTAAAACTCACACTTGCTAAACTTAGCAAATAATTGCCTGTCCTTGAGAGTTTGCAACACAACCCTCAAATAGTCCGCATGATCCTCCTCACTCCGCGAGTAGATGAGGATATCATCAATGAAAACAATCACAAACATATCCAGGTATTGTTTGAACATACGGTTCATCAAATCCATAAAGGCTGCAGGAGCATTAGTTAGACCAAAAGACATAACAACAAACTAATAATGACTATACCGAGTCCTGAAGGCTGTATTTGGAATATCACACTCTCTGACACGAAGCTGATGATAACCGGATCTAAGGTCGATTTTGGAGAAGAAGCTAGCACCCTGAAGCTGATCGAACAAGTCATCAATCCTAGGAATGGGATACTTATTCTTGATTGTGACCTTGTTCAACTGACGGTAATCAATACACATTCTAAGGGAACCATCTTTCTTTCGAACAAACAAAACTGGGGCACCCCATGGAGAAATGCTAGGCCTGATGAAACCTTTATCAAGAAGATCCTTCAACTGATCTTTCAACTTTTTAAGTTCCACGGGAGCCATTCTATAGGGAGGAATAGAGATAGGATTTGTATCTGGGAGAAGATCTATCCCAAAGTCTATCTCTCGCTCGGGAGGGACTCTGGGAAAATCATCGGGAAATACTTCTGGGAATTCATTCACAATAAGAATAGACTGAAGGGATGGGGTTTCAGACTCCATGTCTATAACTCGCACTATGTGATAAACATACCCCTTTGAAATCATCTTTCTAGCCTTAAGATAAGATATGAAGTGACCTTTCGAGGAAGGGAGGATACCTTGCCATTCTAAAATGAGTTCATTAGGAAACTTGAAACTGACAACCCGAGTACGATAATCAACAGAAGTATAACATGCATACAACCAATCCATGCAAAGAATGACATCAAAATTAGTCATCTCCAACTCTACTAGATCCACTGAAGTGACTCTATGAAGGACTGAGATAGGGCAATTTCGGTAGATTCTTTTGGCTAAGACTGACTCACCAACAGGAGTAAAAACAAAAAAGGGTTCTAAAAGTAATTCAGGACATACTTTGAATTTGCATGCTATATAAGGGGTCACAAAAGATAAGGAGGCACCAGGGTCCAACAAAGCATACACATCGAAACAGAAGACTCTCAACATACCAGTGACAACATCTGGAGAACTCTCCTGATCCTGATGGGAGGACATAGCATAAAGACGGTTCTGGCGCTGACCACCAGAGCTAGAAGTTGCGCCCTGCTAGGCTGGTCTACCTCCTGAAGCTACTGGAGCGGACTGAGCCCTACTACCTCCCTGCCCCTTCTTAGCTGAAGGGCAATTTCTAACACGGTGTCTAGCCTGACCACAACCAAAGCAACTACCTAAACCAGCCAAACACTCACCATAATGACTCTTCCCACACTTAACACAAGCGGGGTAGGAAGGTCTCTTAGCAACACTACTCTAAGACTGGGAATAGGAACCAGATCCTCTACCACCCTAACCATGATGAGGCTTCTGGGCCTGGGTAGGAGCACTAGCAGAAGAATTAATGGGGCCTGATGACTTCTTCTGGAACGAGGAGCAATGTCCACCTCTGGACCTCTGATAGCTTAATCCCGAACCATCATATCTAGCTCTTTTGTTCTTCCTCGCCATCTCACTAATCTTGTCACTCTCAATCTGATGGGCATGAGTCATGAGTCGGGAAATGTTCATGTCACTCAAAAAAAAGCAGACCTACACTCTTTCTTTACCACATCAGAAACCCCATAAATAAACTTGCTTATTTGATTATACGGGTACGCTACCATGGAGGGAGCATATTTAGACAAGTGAGTGAACTTTAGACTATACTCTTGAACCGACATCGACCCCTGTGTTAAGTTCACGAATTCCTCTACCTTTGCTTGCCTCAACTCTTGGGGAAAGAACCTATCAAGGAAGGCCCTCTCAAAACACTCCCATGTCATGGGGACCGTATCCCTCACCCTAGCCTCCTTCCATTGCGTGAACCAAATATGAGCTACATCCTTGATTTGATAGGATTCAAGCTTAACACAATCAACCCCAACCACTTGCATAACTTCAAAGATCTTCTTCACCTCATCAATAAAGTTGAGTGGGTCGTCACTCACTTTCAAACCCCAAAATTGAGGTGTGTTTATTCGGATGAAGTCACGAACTCGGGACGCTACCCTACCTTGAGGGTGAACCGGGCAGGAGCCGGCTGATTGGCCTGAGTGACCAAAGTCTGGGCTAGCAAATGAATGGTGTTTCTGAACTCCTCATTCGTGACATTGTGGACCGAAATGGGAGGAACAGCATTCCGAGCAGCTCGGGGAGGCATAGCACATCGAGGAGGCATAATCTGAAATGTACAAAATAGGGATTAGAGGAACATTAGAGTTAAGCTCTATCGCACGATGTGATCATGAAAGAAGTGAAGTTTTCTAAGACATCTCATAGCTTCCCTCTCATATGTGTGGCGCGCTTCAAATACATGAAAAAGACTCTACTCGATGCGTCTTTCAGACATCCTAGGACTCTTGAACCTGAAGCTCTGATACCAATTTTTTCACGCCCCGAGATTACCCCCTAGACGTAAAATGGGACTCGGGACCACAAGTTCCCCAAGCTAACCCTTGGTCATAGCATTATCAAGCATAACAAAAGATAAGCGGAAGCATAATCGATAAATCCAAAATCACATAAATGGATAATCCAAGTCAAATGGAAATACAAAGCCCAGAAAGAGACTCAAAGCTGTCTATGTCTTAAAAGCTTCTACTCAACATAAAGAGTTTCTAGGAAAAGACCCTAGCTAACTCGAACTACGGAATGAAAAGCTAACACAAGCTAAAAACATAACTAGTCCTCGACCTAAGAGGACTCGCCAACAGGTGTCTGGGAGTAGCCTGGAAACTCGAGCCATGAATCTGAGGAGGTACACCTGAATATGCATCATCAAAGGATGCAGCGCAAGATATGCGTCAGTACTATAAGATTTACCCAGTATGCGAGATATGCGTAAAATATGAAAACATGCTTAAAACATAATCAAAATTTAAGTTCATGCATAATCGAAGATGTCATAGGTACATATCATAATTTGAGTAATAAGCATGAGTTCGTAGTCAAAACCTCAACATAAGATATCATAAATCCTAGAAAACTTGAAATCATTCATACGGGAGTTTCTTATAACTGACATTAGACCATGTGAGCTACATGGAATCTAACTATATAACCCTAGTTAGCAAAGCTGACTTGAACCCTACCAAGGAAAAAGTCACCATCCCCAATTATATAACCCTAGTTGGCAAAGTTGCCCTAATGCCCTCTAAGACACAGGACACCATTATTAAGATGTGGATCCGCTCTCATAAGCCCATAGGGCACTTCATTTCATAACCTACGCTGGCAACATAGTTTTTGGACTTGGGTAATCGAACCCTTGTTTCTCCGTGCTAAATACTACTCCCAAAACATATACATCTAGCTCATAATTTCATAGTGGCACAATCTCATGCCAACTCTTGTTTGAAAAGCATGAAAACACATCGGTCATCATGCAATTATCATATTATAAGTTCATGAAGCTTAGCATAGCCATAATCCAAACATACTTTTCTTTCTTAAATCATAATTGAAGAATTAGGCATGCAATTTTGTAAATACATAAGGACGTGTTATCTAAGCATATAAACTTTCACTTAAAATTATGCAATTCAATGGAATCATGCTAGAATTCAACTTTAATGCATGGGCTTTTGAAACCAATTAAGGAATCTTAATAAAATCATAGATAAACCATAGCAAACCATGAATTGATGCATAGAAACTGATTTCATAAGTTTTCCCCAATTTAGATCAAAACCCTAATTTTACAAGTTCATAATTCAAAATACGAATTGAGGGTTTTGGGTACAAGGATAAAAAGGAACATATTGTTAAATACCCGCATACCTTGGTTGGAGCTAACCCACTTGAATTAAAAAGACTTAGGAGACTTGAACTTGAAGCTTGAGACCTTGAGCTAGAGAGAGCTCTTTTTCCTTTTTGGGGAGGTGAATGAAGGATTTAGAAGAGACTTGGGATAATAAGGGTGAAAACTCTTCTTGAAATAGTCAAAACGACCTCACTTAGGAGTTATAAGGGTGGGTAATGACTAAAATACCCCTGAAAAATAATTTAGAAAAGCTGTTAAAAAGTTGACTTCCAGTGACCACGGGTGGATTTCACGGACCGTAGAACAAACTACGGTTCATGGTTTCCATCCGTGGTTTCTGGCCAAACCAACAGCCTGCAGAAGTATTTCTACAGGTTAACAGGATGGACCCATAGAACAAATGATGGGTCATCATTAGAGTCGCCGTTGCTGGGGACTTAGCTGATCTTTGGATCGAACCACGAGTCAAAATGATGGTCCGTCATTCAAATGACAGGCCGTAGAAGTGAGTCGTGAAACCTGAGGGACTTTCCACTCTTTTGATCTGTGTTCCATGAGTAGACAGGACAGACCCGTAGTTTGAACCATGGTCTGTAGAACCCACTCGTGGTTCCAGACCAGAGGCTGAACCAAACATATAGGAATCAAGGTTCCATTCCACGACCCGTGGTTCGAACCACGGTCCATAGTTTGGACCCGTCATTCCTAAAACATAGAATTTTTCTGAGATTTCAACTTAGATAGTTGGTTTTATTTCTGGGGTGTTACACTTGGGTTGACTTTTGGATTTACATTTTGGGCTTAGAACAGAAGTATAGCAATATGAGTATTGATAGACTCGTATTTTTGTATGGAACATGTTATTGATAGATTAGGTGCGATCTGAAGCCATTCAGAAAGAAAAAGTCAGCTTGTGACTGTTGGTGGCTTGCTTTTCAATTTCGAGGTAGGTTATGACTTAGCTTCTTTTAGATTTTACTTGTGTGAAGACTTATCATGTAAAACATATTATGCGTTGGGTGAACTAGTGACTTATAGTGCAAATTTTAGATAAATTATTACTGTAATTCCTGAATTAGGAATTATATGGTGATAGTGATGTGAAATTGGTACTTTTGGCTTGATATTGAGGGTTGTAGCATGTGTTCATGAGTTGATTGATATTTTGTGATTTTATACATATATATTGTATTTGGATTCGTTATATCATTGGGCATGCATACTTATTCATCTAATTGATCACTGAGTGGTATTATTGAGAAATTTCTAATTTTTGAATAAAAATGAACCACCTTCTATTGTTTAGTCCGATGCGTATTCTGATTGGAGAGATGTTAGGCTTTTGAGTGATTTAGTCCAATACATAGTCCAGATGGAGAGATGAGAGGATTTTAAATGATTTACTCTGATATGTATTTTAAACGGAGAGTTGTATATGAACCTCGCAAGTCCCTCATGAGTCCCATCTCATAGTACATGACTAGAGTGAGTGTATATCGGTAGGCATTGGCTATTGCATTTTACTACATATCATTACATTGCATCATTCTTTGATTATGTGATATTTGAAAGTGATACTTTGTGACTATTGATATTGAACTGCTGGTGTAAGGTTATTTAGTATTCTCTACTCGTTATAGATTCTACTTGAGCTTAGTTGGGTTATGATACTTACTAAGTACTAGTGGTTGTACTCACCCCTATTTTTTTACATCCTTCTGATGAAGATCCTAGTACGAGTTATCAGCGCGGATCTTGATCATGGAGAGTTGCTAGTTACGAAGTTGTGGTGAGCTCCTATGTTTGGAGACTTTACTGGCTTTCTCTAATTCTTTATTTCTATCTTCTTTACTTCGTAGAAAGTTTTGTACCTTCAATTGTGACTTTTCTATATTAGAGTATATTTGTGACAATTTAGTCTTCAGATTCTAGATGCACCGTTATACTTTTGTTTAAGGATGTTTGGCCTCATATTGAGTTATCTGTATCGATGCTTTACTATTTTATTTTATTTTAAGTTGGCTTTGATTGTAGAATTTGACTTATCTATCATGAATAGGTTGGGGTTGGCGCCATCACAACTCTACTGAATTTTTGGATTGTGACATTTGTGAACTTGAAATGAATATATTTATTTTCTCTGTTATGTCTAAAATCACTGATAATATAGCATTATAAATGTTTCATGACATTATTTGGGAGTTTGTTTTAAATCATATAGTGACTTAATTAATTTAGATGTTTTCTTCTCATTTTCAAGAACCACAAACTCTTCATATACTTTCACATCAAGATTACCATTTAACAATGCTGGTTGGACATTCATTTGGAGGATATTTAAATCATATATTGATGCTAAACCAAACAACACTCTTATTCATGCAATCCTGGCTACAGGAGCATATGTATCAAAATAATCTATTCCTTTCTTTTGTTTAAAATCTTTAGCTACTAGTCTTGCTTTACATTTGTAGAGAATCATCGAGATGATATTTTCTTCTAAATACTCATTTACTCCAAATAGGTTTAGTACTTACGATGTAAATTTGTCAATATCTATGTGTCATATGATATAAGAGAATCCATCTCATCATTTATGACTTCTTACCGAAAATTATAATCATGTGAATTTATAACTTTATCATAAGTTTTAGGATATATTCTAAATTCAAATTATAGGTATTTTATTTAATAAGTCATCTATACTTTCTTCAATTAAGAAGACTAGGGCTTGAGAAAAAATAAAATTAGAATCTAAGTTCTTCTTCGTTCTAACTCTTTGACTTCTCCTAGGTTCAACAGGAGATTCTATTGCCTTTCTTTTATTGTTAGGAGAAGAACTAAAATTCATACAACTATCTAGAGTTTCTACATTATCATTTTATTTAGTATTTTCTGTATTCTTATGAGAATTATTTGAATCACCAATAATTTTATTTTCAAGAACTCAACATTTTGAATCGCACGATAACTTTATATTCAACATCTAATAATGTGTATGTCTATGAGATTTTATCATATCCTATAAATATTTTTTTAATTCTTCTTGATTCTAGCTTTCTTTTTTCAGGATCAGAAATTCTATAATAGACTAAACAATTTCATACCTTTAAGAATTTTAAGTTACGGTTTCTTCCTTTCCATAATTTATATGTATGGTGAAAACTTAAACTTCTTTGAAGGTATTTTATTATGCACAATATAATTCATTAGCAACGCTTTTCCCCTCCCCCACAAGTTCATTGGTAACTTAGAATGTAAAAGCATGACATTAACCATATCTATCAACATTTTATTTTTTCTTTCAACAAGATCATTATGTAGTGGGTGTATAAATACAGTAACTTGGTGAATCAAATCATTTTCCTTAATAAAAAATCATTGGTAAGATATTACCTCCTCAATCACCTCGTAGGATTTTAATCTTCTTTTCTATTTGATTTTTACTACTGTTTTATAACTCTTGAGCATTTTAAAAGCTTGATCTTTTATTTCTATTTAAGTAAACATGTGTAAATTTACAATGTTCATCTATGAAAGTAATAAAGTATCTATTTGTACCTCTAATTAAATAACCATTCAATTCACACATATCAAAATATATAAGTTCAAGTAAATCACTTGTCCTTTCAATCATTGGAAATGATTTCTTAGTTATTTTGGATTGTATGTATATTTCACATTTATATAATAAGTTTTCTAGACATAAGGAATCAATTCATTCTTAAACATAAACTTAACATACTTGAAATTAACATGTGAAAGTCTAGCATACCATAATTAATAAACGACTCAACCATATAAATAAAAAATTTGTTAACACTATGAAGTTACAATAAGGGTATCCTTTTTCTACAAATACATCACTTTTAGAGAAAATAATCTTGTATGTCTCTATTACAGTTTTGATATCTTTCTTAAATAAGATATTTGCATAAATTAAATTGTTTTTAATATTATAAACATCTTTTCATAATTAAATTACAGTTCAATTGGTATTTGTTGTAACGATCGATTCCATCGTTACAAAAAATATCTATGGTAAAGTTATACGAATCTCATTCATCACAGGTGTTAGGATCAATTCATTTGTATGTGAGTGCATTAGTTATGAATTAAGGTCATACAATGCCTCTAGCACAAAATTAAGATGAAAGTATCCTTATCGATTTAGTTCTGGGCTAAGTTTAAACTAAGGTCAACTTCGAATGAGCACTCCTCCTAGAATATAAGGAGTTTTGGGGCCTAATACCTACTAAATTAACAATCTCTGAGTTTTCTTTCCAACGCAACTGACCGTTCTTCAATCCTCTTCCTGAGAAAAAAATATGATCATTGTACTAAAGACTGTTTGTGCTAAAAAGTTGAGACAGCCGTAGCGGGTTCAGGTTGCTGCAGCGGGTTCAGATTGCTATAGCGGAGCCGCTATAGCAGTAATTTTCCCGCTATAATGGAATAACAACAATTAATAAGCTTTTTTTGACGGGTTTCAATCTATAAACTCCAAAATTTCATTCCTAATCCCTAGAGAGGTGATTTGCTCATGGTTGAGGTGAAAATCCTTCATTGAGGTAAGATTTTTACTCCCTTTTAACATTGATTAATCCATTATTCTTCTAGAATCTTTAGAATGGAGAATTATGGTGAAATTCATGTAGTTTAGAACCTAAGTTCATGAAATTATAGAAAAAAACTATGGGTATAAATATTTTCACCTAGAATTAATTTTAGATTATAAATTAACTCTTCCTAGTATGAAATTATTGTTTAAAAGCATGAACTTTAATAGTTGGGGATCTTGAGTTTAATAAAGGTGGGACCTTTACCTTCAAAACTCCATTAATGGAGTTAGGTTTAGTTTGATAGAACTATAATAATTAATTGACCCTTGAGTAATCTTGTATATCGTAAATAAGGGTAGAACTAGTGGATTTGAATTTCTAAAGTATTTGTTTGAAGAGTAGTTTATTAATTACTCCTATAATTATTGTTCTTAGATGATTTAGCCTTCAAAAATATGAAGAAGAAGGAATATCACCAGCGTCATAGCTTCTTCTTGGAGCAGCTTGACGCCCAGGTAGATTATGATTTATGAGTAGTAGATTGTGGTTAGAAATTGTACTCATAATATAGATTTGACAAGAGAAATCATACTTAGACCTGCGGGCACAGAGTTCGAATAGATAAAACATGTGATTAATGTAATAAGGACCTAGTTAGGTATTGATATGTTAATATATGAATTCATGATGGGTGTTTTGTGTTTGTATAACTCCGTGATGGATTGTAATGTGAATTGTGTGATTATAAATGATAAGAAGATTGTGTGAACTTATAATCTAGTGATTCAGCTTAATTACCATAAAAAGGGTGAATTTGACATTATGTGTGTTTGGAATACGGAATAATATTGTTAAGATTAGTGATGAGAACTGATTATAGTATGAGGAGGTGGTCATATAATTTATGATCCTAAGATTAAGTTAGGCTAAGAGTTTGAAAGTAAAAGGTATAAAGGTGTATGATTTCAACTAGATTGTAAGTTGAATAAAGTTGAATGGTTGGCTAATGGAGTAGAGACTTGAACCTAGTAATGACTTGAATGTAAAGGTTGCTAGATAATAGCGGAATTTTTGGTCTCGGTATAAATAAAGGAGAATGGGATTAGTGAATGAATCTATGCACGTGGAACTAGAGTTCAGACTCCATTGGATTGAATGTGCACTCCTAAAATGAATACTTAAAATTGATGACTATGAATTAATGTGCTTAATTGAATAAGTCAGGGATTAGTCTTCAGATATGTCATCAAGCTAAAACAATGAATCATATATGTTTGTGCACTACTAAAAACAGCTCAAAAAGGGATGGATAGAAAAGCGAAGGACAACGTCGCTCCTGAAAAGCAACGAAAAAAGTGATGTTGTCCGTCGCTTTTTTATTTTTTTTAAATTTTTAATTATTTTTTTACAAAAGCGACGGACAACGTCTCTATGTCCGTTTTGGCAGATTTTTGCACCAATTTTTTTTACAAATAATTAATTTTTATTTTTTATTATAAGAGACGGACAACATCGCAACTATTAAAAAAATAAAAAATAATTTTAAAGAAAAGGACGTTGTCCGTCAATTCCTTTAAAATTTAATTTATATTAAAAAAAATATAAAAGTAATGGACATAGTTGCTTTTATTCATCACTTTTTGGTCAATACACGGTCAACTCATTTAAAAAAGCAACGGACAAAAGTGACGTTGTCCGTCGCTTCTTTAATTATACAGAGACCCTGTCGAGTCTCTTTCCCTCATTTCTCTCTTTCTCTTTTTCTCTCCTCCTCCCCTCTTCTCCTCCTCTCCTCCACTACTTGCTTCATCGCTCCCTCCACCGCTGGTTTCTCCACCACCGCTCCCTCCACCGCCAGCCTCCTCCCTCCAACCTCCACCGCCAGCCTCCTCCCTCCAACCTCCACCGCCAGCCTCCTCCCTCCAACCTCCACCGCCAGCCTCCTCCCTCCAACCTCCTCCGATTTTGAGGTTAGTTATTTTGTTTATTTGAAGGTTAGGGTTTAATTTGAGTATTTTTATTTTAAAAAATTGATAGTGTATTCTCGACTAGGGTATGTTGTTGTTGTTGAATTCTAGACTAGGGTGTATATGTTGTTGTTGTTGTTGTTGAATTCTAAACTAGAATTTTGAGAAATTGATAGTGAAAATTGATATATTAAAAAATTGATAGTGAAAAATTCCTTTTATAGATTATATTCTTAATTTATGAACTTTAATTAGTTTAGGCTTGCTATTAGTTTGTGAACCTTAGTTTAGGTAATGCTTGCTATTAGCTTGTGAACCTTAGTTTAGGTTCTTTATTGAACTTGAATTATATAGGTTCTTGAATTTGGAATTAGGTTCTTGAATTTGGAATTAGGTTCTTGAATTAGATTATTAACTTGAATTTGGGAACTTTGAATTTGAAATAGGTTCTTGAATTAGATTATTAACTTGAATTAGGTTCTTGAATCTTAGTTTTTTTAAGTTAAGCTTTCTTAAGTTAAGTTTGTTAGTTTAAATTGTTAGTTTTGAGTTAAGAATTAATTTTCAACTTTGGATTTTTTTAACTTGAATTTGGAATTAGGATTTGGAACTTGAATTTGAAATTAGGTTCTTGAATAAAATTATTAACTTGAATTAGGTACTTGAATTTAGAACTTGAATTTGGAATTAGGATTTGAAACTTGAATTTTGGAATTAGGTTCTTGAATTAGATTATTAACTTGAATTAGGTTCTTGAATCTTAGTTTTTTTAAGTTAAGATTTTTTAAGTTAAGTTTGTTAGTTTAAATTGTTAGTTTTGAGTTAAGAATTAGTTTTTAACTTTAGGAATGATTTTTTGAACTAGAATTAGGTTGGTTCTTGAATTTGGAATTAAGTTCTTGAATTAGATTATTAACTTGAATTTGGAAACTTTCTTGAATTAGTTTTGGATTTTGTTTTAAAATCTTGAATTAGTATTTAACTTTAACCTTTTGAATTAGATTCTTGAATCTTAGTTTTTTTAAGTTAAGTTTGTTAGTTTAAATTGTTAGTTTTGAGTTAATAATTAGTTTTCAACTTTAGGAATGATTTTTTGAACTAGAATTAGGTTGGTTCTTGAATTTGGAATTAGGTTCTTGAATCTAAGTTTTTTTAAGTTAAGCTTTTTTAAGTTAAGTTTGTTAGTTTAAATTGTTAGTCTTTGTGAACCTTAGTTTAGGTTAATGCTTGCTATTAGTTTTCATCTTTAGGTTAGTGTTAGTTTTGAATTAGTTTCTTGAATTTGGAAATTTTGAATTAGTTTTGGGTTATGCATACAGATATCAACAGGTGATGGTGATCGAGGTCGTCCTAGTAAAAGTACTAGCAAGTCTAGTAAGTCTAGGAAGAGCTCTAGAAGGCCTATAGAGCATGACGATATTCTAGGTCATCTTTCATCTTCGCCACAGATTCACTCTACTTCACCAGTGTCTGTCCCCTATGGCACTGAAAATCTCGCAGATTATCATTGTCCTAGACCCACTACTTCTCATCACATGATTTTCATGCCTACAACCACTATGCCTTCGTCACATGGCAGCGGGACTACCAGATTATAATCTGGTTTGCCATCCCCACGTGATTCTTCTTTCCCCCACTTATCAGGCTTGCGACTTAGAGATCATACCAGCTCGGAGTCTAACACACAGACTTCTACTCTTTCATTGACTCAACGTTATAAACTTCTGCCATTACCTGCATCAGCACTTTCTGAGGAGGAAGATGAGGTAAATCTGAGACCCGGCGAGAAGGACGTCATTGGTTGAGTCATGATTCACCCTGATGGATTATCGTAAGTTTTTTTTAATTAATTGAAAAGTTTGTTTTTTCATATTAATTAATTATTTATCACTTGATGACATACTTATTATGTTCTTTACATGTGGTATCCCATGAAAGAGCCCCGACGTTCTCTAAAGGAGGCAGTTAGGGGGCTTTTTATAGAACTTTGGAGCTCCTGAACAGAGATTCCAAAATCGATCCAACAGGCCATGATTGATGAGTTTAAAGTATATACATATATATTATCTTTTCATATATATATATATATATATATATATATATATATATATAGAGAGAGAGAGAGAGAGAGATATATATCATTTAACACTAATAATTTCTCTCTTTCAGACAATGTGTACTTAGAAGCGAAAGTACAATAAGATCATTTCCACTACTTTGGAGAGGAAGGCCAGTGTCAGGCCACACCAATGGCTTAAAAAAATTCAAGATAGTAAAAAGTGTGGATCTTGGCTTATACTTCATCTTCATGAGCAGCTTAAAAAATATTAGGATTCGGAAGAGTTCAGAGCATTGTCTGAACAAGGCAAGAAAGCCAAAAGCAGTGTCAAAGGTGGATTGTTGCACACTATGAGTGCAAAGAGTGTAGCGGACGTTGCAAGAGAAATGGTAAGTAATAATATTAACCTTTTAACTTATATGTTTATATAAACTTGATTAAATAATATTAATTACTTGATTATGTTAAATTTTATTTTGTTTGCAGGAGAAGGAATTGGGGCGCCCTCTGACTCAGGCTGAGCTATTTAAGAAAGGCCACATAAAAGATAAAAAAAATGAGTTAGATCCATATGTATGGGTTGAGCATAGGGCTCAAGACGCCTATGTAAGTTTTAAAGTTTAAATATAATTAAACTACTAACATCTATATATATATATATATATATATATATATATATATATATATATTATAATTTTTACTTTTTTATATGCAGGATGAGTTTGGACGTGTTTTATCTGAGTACAGCCAGACTCAGCAAGGTCTAGGCTTGCCGACCGAGCCTACAAACAAGGAAGCCACTCAAATATAGATCGAAAAAGTGGAAGGGGGAGATAAAAGGGGAGAGTCTATGGTCTAGGCTCTAGAAATGATTTGCGATGAATCCAGTCAGGACTGGATGGTATTGGATCCTCGCGCCAGGCTGAGGCGATTGATAGTGTTCAGCTTGCACATATATCACAGCAGATCGTAGATCTTACTAGGGTCTTGGCAGAATCCGAGAGAAAATAGACTGATAGTGTAACGACTGGGTCCATCATTATGGGTAAACCATTCATGCCAATATTTAGAGTTAGAAAACTCCGGGTTTGGGAGTTTGAAATTCTGGGTTAGGCTAGTCTCGGTCAGTTTTGAAGCGAGGTATGGTCTAGGTAAATCTGGGTTAGGATTGGATTTGATGTCTTGATTCGATCTAGTTTTCCTCGTAGCTAACATATAAGGGAGTTCGAGGAACTTTTTGGAATCAAATTCGGGTAAATAGAACGCTCAAAATCGAGGTTGACGTGAAAGGGTTATTGCAGGACGTTGGGAAAATAAGTGTGTTGTAAAATAGACTAGTTTTAGATATTTTATGACTTTCTATCCCGTTTTAACCATTACAGCGGTTGACACTCTGCCATAGCAACCTCCGTTGTAGCGGAGAAATTACCGCTGCAGCATAAGTCAACGTCGGTTAGCCTCCGCCATAGCGGAAAACTCCACTACGGTGGTACCGCTATAGCAGAGCGGACCGCTATAGCAGAGCGGATCGCTATAGCAGAGTGTGATGGGATTTAATGCAAAAACTTCCCCAAAACAGTTCAGTTTTTCTGCAACTCGTTTTGGGAGAAGAAGGTGCGATTTTGGGCGATTTCTACCAGTTTTCCATCGTTTTTCATCCTAAAGGTAAGAATTCTACTCCCCAAACTCTGTGGTATCTTTTCTATGGTATAGAATTGCTAGGGGTGGACTTGGGGAAAGGTTTGGGATGACCTAGGAATGGTAGAATTCGGGGAAAAAGAGGATTCTAGATTGCTAATGTTTTTGGGTCTTGATTCTTGTAATGGGTAATGATTATTTAGCCATAATTCTCTAAGGAAATTTGTAAAAACGATGAATATAGGTGAATTAATGGTGGGAAAGCTCGGGAATGGGTGGAATGATCATGGTTGGCCTGGGGTTTGGGATTTTTCATAATCCAGGTAATTTGTAGGCCATAAGTATTGATTTTTGGTTACTGTGTATTGTTTCTAGACAAAGAACAAGCAAGGCATCCTGAAAGAGGAAAAGCTCTGGCATTGTAGAGCTTGCTTATTCGAGGTAGGTGATGGTTATTGATTCCTGTATGCATTGTATGTTTGTGTACTCATGTCTAAGTAATTGTATGATTTGCATTGCTTAGTGAATGACCTAGGAATATCCAAAAGTCCTGTTTTTCAGTATTGTGAAATGAACTAAGTGTTATTGCTTGTTGGTTTACAAGTGTTGATTATTCATTGTTTGTGACTATGGATTTATGTGACATTCAGTTGGCTCGGGTACCATGCCTTGTACGAGATAACACTAACGATTAGCTTGGGTACCACGCCTGATATGGAATAATAATAATGGTTGGCTCGGGTACCACGCCTGGTATGGGTTTACTTTATTATGTTGTTGTATCTTTATTTATGGTTCCCTGAGTGGACCGGGTTGTGTTTATGCATTGTGGCTGTGTATTTTGGTCCTTGAGAGGCTGGGTTGTTGCGTTGTGTTATGAGTTTTGGTCTTGGTGTAGATCGGGTGGTATGTATGACACTTAAGTGTTATCTAGAGGTGATCCAGGGTAGGTCCAGGATATGTACAAGTTATGAATGTTATTATTGTGGATTATCGATAATAATTGTGAAGTGGTTTACATGTGGGACAAGTTAGGTAGAGACTTGTAGTCTAGGAATACCTGTTGACTTGTCTATGTATTTTCAGTACTTTTACTTGATTTTTGTACTACTCATACATTATTTATTTGGAACTAGCTGATGATCCTACTAGTACACGGTGGTTGAGTACTGATACTGCACTTGTTTATCTTTTTGTGAGTATAGAAAATCTTCCGGCGGTTGACGCACGACCTCACTTGTAGGCCTGACTTTCTGAGATATCAAGGGTGAGATAATTGACCGAGCTGCCTTGGTGTCTATCTAGTTGAGTTATAGCCCATTCGTTCGGTATTAGACTATTTCTATATTTGGGGTTGCATCCCCGTACTCTAGTTTTTGGTAGATGTTTTTTGTACGATTACTTTCAGATTCTAGGAAGGGATTTCCACAGTTTATTTTATTTATAGAGTTGATTTTATTTATGATTGAATGCTAGTTTACATTTCTGCACTGGTTTTAAGCTGTTAGGCTAGGCTAATAGTTGGACTCTATTGTTCGCTCATCCAGGAGTTGGGTGGGTGTCACTCACGATTGTCTGGGTCGTGACAAAGATGGTATCAAAGCCCTAGGTTTGTTGATCTCGTCGTACCAAAACAGGTCTAGTAGAGTCTTGTAGAACTGTGCGGAGACATCCGTACTTTTTTCGAGAGGCTATAGGACTTTAGGAAACTATCTCTTCTTTCTTCCATCGTGCTATAACTTGATTCCAATTGGTATCTGACTCTTTCACTCTTCTGTTCGCAGATGGTAAACACAAAGAACAACGGTGATAGACCGGCGATCCCAGCAGCAGGCCCAGTTATCCGTGCTAGAGGCAGGAGAAGGGGCAGAGGATGAGGTAGAGACACGCCCACCAGGGGTGGGGCTCAAGCTGCTGCAGGAGCGTGAGAGGCAACCCCTCCCCCACCTAGGTTTTCAAGGAAGTGGAAGTTGTTGTGGAAGATGGAGGGGTGCAGGCTGAGGCAGAGGCAGCACCGGCTGGAGGTGCAGGCCTTCCCTCTATGACGCCCAAATCATTTCAGCAGGCTTGGAACTTCTTGAGTGGTTTGGTTGGTGCTGGAGCCATACCCACGGGCATTGCAAATCAGGCTCTGGGCAATCAGCCAGCAAATCCTACGGCTCCTAGTATGGATGCAGCTTCAGGCACAAGCAACTTCTTTAGGCCAATGCTAGGCCTAGTGATGACAGGAAATGAACATGAGATGTTGACCAAGTTTCTCAAGCTGAAACCTACTACGTTTCAGGGTACTGACAGGGAAAATGCTTATGAGTTCATACTGGATTGTTATGAGAGGCTGCACAAGCTGGGCATTGTGCAACAGTATGGTTTTGAGTTCATCACATTTCAGCTGCAGGGTGATTCCAAGAAGTGGTGGAGATCTCATATGGAGTGTCGGTCATCTGTTTTACCTCCACTGACTTGGGAGCAGTTCCACTCTCTTTTCTTAGAGAAGTACGTACCCCGTACTTTGAGGGACCAGAAAAGGATGAATTCTTAAATTTGGATCAGGGTAGCATGTCAGTCTCTGCTTATGAGGCAAAGTTTCATGCCTTTTCTCATTTTGCTACGCAGTTGTTGGGTTCCGAGGAGGAGCGGGTTCGGTTGTTTATCAAAGGTTTGAATAATAAGCTTCAGGTACTGTCTGTGCACATGACTTCTTCAGGGAAAGGCTTTAATGAAGTGGTGATATATGTAAAAAAACTTGAGGGAGTCAGGCAGGCGGGGCATGCTAAGGTATTAGCCAAGAAGCCCTAGAATGAGGGAAATTATGGTGGTTCATACTCCAGGGGTCAGAATCAGTAGGTATACTCAGCCCGTCCTATTCAGTCAGCTGCTACAGGTGGTCGTCCGGGAGCTAATCAGTAGTTTTCAGCCCCTAAGGGCCAGGGATCTTCTTATTCATCTGCTAGCAGGCCTACACTTGATCGTGGTTGTTTTCATTGTGGTGATCTAGGCCACATTAAGAGGGAGTTCCCTCACAGGCAAACCGGTAATCAAGTTCAATAGCAGCCCAAGGCTGTGATCCCGGCAGGTAGAGTTGTTCATGCTAGAGGTCATCCATAGGGTGGGCGAGGTAACTTTCAGGGAGGTGGAGGAGACAGAGAAAACAGCAGTGCGGGCAGAGGTGCAGCGCAACCGGCCAGGGAGGTTTCCCAGATTGATGATCGGGCTTATTGTTACGCATTTCCTGGGAGGACCGAGGCTGAGGCATCAGATGCGGTGATCACAGGTACCATTCTTGTCTGTGATAAAATGGCTTCGGTATTGTTTGACCCAGTTTCTACATATTCTTATGTGTCTGTGAGTTTTGTGTTGGGTCTGGACTTGGTATGTGATATCCTTGATTACCCTATCCATGTTTCTACCCCGGTTGGAGATTCGGTTACTGTGACTTATATTATCATAACTGTTCGGTTGTTTTTGTGGAGCTGCATACTTGGGTAGATTTAGTAATCCTGGATATGGTTAACTTTGACATTATTTTTGGCATGATTTGGTTATCCCTGTATCATGTTGTGTTGAATTGTAACAATAATACTGTGGCTTTAGAGATTTCGGGTAAGGATAGGCTAGAGTGGGAAGGTGTGTAGGTCTAAGCCGACCAAAATTATATCATTCGTTCGGGATAGGAAGCTAGTGGGGGAGGGTGTTTAGCCTTTTTGGCTCATCTCCGGGATGATAGTGTGGAGGCCCCCTCTATTGAGTCAGTTCCAGTTGTTTTAGAGTTTCGAGAGGTATTCCTAGCAGATTTGCCTGGTATGTCTCCTGACAGGGATATTAACTTTTGTATTGACTTAGAGCCGGGCACTCGTCCCATTTCTATTCCTCCGTATCGTATGGCTCCGGCAGAGTTAAGGGAACTTAAGACTCAGCTTCAGGAACTCCTAGATAAGGGATTTATCAATCCCAGTGCTTCGCCTTGGGGTGCTCCATTATTGTTTGTAAAGAAGAAGGATGGTAGTATGCGGATGTGCATAGATTATAGGCAGTTGAACAAGGTTACAATCCGAAATAAGTACCCTCTACCCCGTATTGCTGATCTGTTTGACCAGTTACAGGGTGCATTGGTGTTTTTGAGAATTGACTTGAGGTCAGGTACCATTAGTTAAAAATTAGGCCCAAGGATGTCCCTAAGACTGCTTTTCAGACTCGTTATGGGCATTACGAGTTCTTGGTGATGTTGTTTGGTTTGACCAATGCACTAGCAGCATTCATGAGTTTAATGAATGGGGTGTTTAAATCTTACTTGGATTCGTTCGTCATCATTTTCATTGATGATATTTGATCTACTCCAAGAGTAGGGAGGAGCATGCTAAACATCTCCGTAGAGTGTTGGACATTTTGAGGCGTCTAAAGCTTTATGCGAAGTTCACCAAGTGTGAGTTCTGGTTGACTTCGGTAGCATTACTAGGGCATGTAGTGTCAGAGAAGGGGTGATGGTAGATCTCCAGAAGATAGAGGCAGTCAAGAGTTGGGCCCGACCTAGCTCTGTGACTGAGGTGAGGCATTTTGTTGGGCTCGCAGGTTTTTACTGGAGGTTTGTTAAGGATTTTTCCTCCATTTCTACTCACTTGACAAGGCTGACACAAAAATATGTGTCGTTTGTGTGGTCCGACAAGTGCGAGTAGAGCTTCCAAAAGCTCAAGACACTTCTGACCACGACTCCTATTTTGTCCTTGCTGGTTGAAAATAAGGATTTTATTGTTTACTGTGATGCTTCACATTCTGGTTTGGATGCTGTGTTGATACAGGATAGGAATGTGATAGCCTGTGCTTCTAGGCAGTTGAAGGTGCATGAGAGAAACTACCTGACTCACGATTTAGAGTTGGCAGCAGTGGTCTTTGCACTCAAGATTTGGAGACACTATCTCTATGGTGTAAAGTGTGAGGTGTTCACTGATCATCGCAGTCTGCAGCATATATTCACTCAGAAGGATTTGAACCTGAGGCAGAGAAGGTGGATGGAATTGTTGAAGGATTACAATATGACTATTAAGTACCATCCGGGTAAGGCTAATGTGGTGGCAGACGCATTGAGCCAGAAAATAGTTAGCATGGGCAGTTTGGCTTATTTTGGGGTGTCCAAACGACCACTAGCAAGGGAAATTCAGGCATTGGAGTCCAAGTTCATGCACTTGGGTATTTCAGAACAAGGTGGGATTTTGGCCAGTATTGAGGTCAAATCCATATTCATAGAGGAGATAAAGGCCAAACAGTTTCAAGATTCGCAGTTGAGCAGACTTTGGATCAAGGCAATATCCGGAGAGTTCGGGGACGCCACGTTGGACTCTAGTGGTGTGTTAAATTTTAGAGGAAGGATATGTGTTCCTCGGGTTGATGACATAATTTAGAAGGTGTTGGTAGAGGCTCATGGTTCGTGGTATTCAATTCATCCTGGTGTAACCAAGATGTACAGAAATTTAAGGTAACTTTATTGGTGGCCTGGGATGAAAAGGGACATAGCTGACTTTGTGTCCAAGTGTTAGAATTTCCAGCAAGTAAAGTATGAGCACCAGAGACCTGTAGGATTACTTCAGAGGATGCCCATTCCAGAGTGGAAGTGGGAGAGAATAGCCATGGATTTTGTGGTGGGTCTCCCCAAGACTTTGGGGAAGTATGACTCTATTTGGGTCATTGTTGACAGGCTGACCAAGTCAGCTCACTTGATTCCGATCAGTGTGGATTACAATTCGCTGCAATTGGCTAAGATCTACGTGAAAGAAATTGTGAGATTGCACGGGGTACCACTGTCTATTATTTCAGACAGGGGTATGCAGTTTACCTCCAAGTTTTGGGGCAAGTTACATGAGGAGTTGGGCACTCAACTCACCTTTAGTACAGCCTTCCATCCTCAGACTGATGGTCAGTTGAAGAGGATTATTCAGGCATTGGAGGACATATTGAGAGCAAGTGTGATTGACTTCGGGGGTCATTGGGACCAATTTTTACCATTGTGTGAGTTTTCATACAACAATAGCTACCACTCCAGTATCGACATGGCACCGTTTGAGGCTTTGTATGGGAGGAGTTGTAGGTCACTGATTGGGTGGTTTGAGGAAGGCGATGTAAAGCCTTTGGGCGTAGACTTGGTAAGGGAAGCGCAAGAAAAGGTAAGAGGCATTCAAACCAAGTTACTAGCTGCCCAAAGCAGGCAGAAGGAATATGCGGATCGCAAGGTTCGGGACATGGAATTTTAGGTTGGTGAACAGGTATTGTTGAAAGTGTCACCAATGAAGGGAGTTATGCATTTTGGTAAGAGGGGCAAGCTTATCCCCCAGTTCATCAGACCGTTTGAGGTTCTTGAGATCGTAAGGCCCGTCACTTACAGATTGGCGTTGCCACCCAGTCTATTGGGTGTCCATCCAGTATTTCACGTATCCATGCTAAAGCGATACCATAGGGATGGGGACTACATCATTAAGTGGGATGAGGTGTTACTTGATAAGGATCTTCGCTATGAAGAGGATCCGATTTTCATTCTTTATCGTGATGTCCAGAAATTGAGGACAAAGATGATTAGTATGGTAAAGGTTCAATGGAATTATCGTCCAACTAAGGAAGCCACTTGAAAAACCGAGAGGGACATGCGGGACAAGTACCCTTATTTGTTTGAGGATACAGGTACTACTCTTTCTTTCTTTGTCTTTAAATATTTTTGGGTTTGATCATTCGGGAATGAACAATGGGTAAATTGGTATCTGTTGTAACGACCGGGTCCATCTTTATGGGTAAACCATTCATGCCAATTTTTAGATTTAGAAAACTCTGGGTTTGGGAGTTTGAAATTCTGGGCTAGGCTAGTCTCGGTCGGTTTTGGAGCGAGGTATGGTCTAGGGAAATTTAGGTAAGGAATGGGTTTGATGTCTTGATTTGAGCTAGTTTTCCTCGTATCTAACACATAAAGGAGTCCAGGGGACTTTTTGGAATTGAATTCGGGTAAGTAGAATTCACGAAATCGAGGTTGACGTGAAGGGGTTATTCCGGGATGTCGAGAAAATAAGTGTGTTGTAAAATGGACTAGTTCTGGAGATTTTATGACTTTCTATCCCGTGTCAACCGCTACAGTGGTTGACACTCTGCCATAGCGACCTCCGTTGTAGTGGAGAAATTACCACTACTGCAGAAGTTAACATCGGTCAGCCTCCACCATAGGGAACGACTCTGCTACGGTAGTACCGCTATAGCGGAGCGGACTGCTATAGCGGAATGTGCTGGGATTTAATGCAGAAACTTCCCCAAAATAATTCAATTTTTCTGCAACTCATTTTGGGAGAAGAAAGGGGCGATTTTGGGCGATTTCTACTAGTTTTCCATTGTTTTTCGTCCTAAAGGTAAGGATTCTAATCCCCAAACTCCGTGATATCTTTCCTATGCTATAGAATTTCTAGAGTGGAATTAGGGAAAGGTTTGGGATGACCTATAAATAGTAGAATCTGGGGGAAAAGGGGATTCTAGTGTAACACCCCGGAAACCGATGCAACCTTTAAACTCAGAACTTGCAAAAATTTCAGACTTCCAGGGACCACGGGTCAAGTCCACGAGTCGTGGGTGGTTCCACGAGTCATGTAAATGACTCATAATCCCAGTCCTACAGACCATCCTCAGGTATGAGGACCACGAGTCACTTCCACGACTAGTAGAAGTCCCTACGGGTCGTTCTGTTGACTCGTGGAACCTTATCAGAGGACAACCAAATTCCCTGACTTCCACGACTGAGTTCTAAGACTCGTGGAAGCTTCCACGAGTCATCCCGTCAAGTCATAGAAGACCTTCTGCAGGTTGAATCCATGAACAGTTTCCACGACAAGGAACCACGAGTCGTGATCGGGTCTACGAGTCGTAGGTCCCACCCGTGGAACCTGAAGCCAGGCTTTAAGACAACATTTTTCTAAGTTAAATCCCAGGGATATTTTAGTCATTACCCACCCTTTTAACTACTAAGTGAGGTCATTTTGACTATTTCAAGTAGGGTTTTTACCCTTGTTACCCTAAGTTCCTCCTAAATCATTCATTCACCTCCCAAAAGAAGAAACGTTATTCCTCAAGCTTCAAGTCTCCAAGCTCCAAGTCAAGCCTCCTAAGTTTTTTCCATTCAAGTGGGTTATCTTCACCCAAGGTATGTGGGTATTCAAAAATGGGTTCCTCTCACCCTTGTGCCCAAATTTCCCAATTCTTATGTTGAATTATGAATTTATGAAATTAGGGTTTTGATCTAAACTTGGGTAAAATTTATGAAATCAGTTTCTATGTTTAAACTCATAGTTTCTTACTGATTTTACATGATTGGTTCATGATTCCTTCATTGGTTCTAAAAGCCCAAGTATGAGAATTGATTTATAGCATGAATCCATGAAATTGCATGTTTTCAAGAGAAACTTGGCATGATTAAATATCATGGCCTTTATGTATTTACGAAATTGCATGCCTAATTCTTCAAGTATGAATTTAGAAAGAAAATCATGTTTTGAATTGTGGCTATGCCTAGTTTTATGAACAATGATATGAAAATTTGCATGATGCCCGGTGTGTTTTCATGCTTTATGAATAAGATTTGGCATGAGATGGTGCCACTATGAAATGATGAGCTATATGTGCATGTTTTGGGAGTAGTATTTAGCACCGAGCGATGAGGGTTCGATTACCCAAATCCAGAAACTATATTGCCAGCGTAGGTTATGAAATGATATGTGCCTTATAGGCTTATGAGAGTGGATCCACGTCTTTACGAATGGTGTCATGTGTCCTAGAGGGCATTAGGGCAGCTTTGCCAACTAGGGTTATATAGTTGGGTATGGTGACTTGTTCCTTGGCAAGGTTCAAGTCAGCTTTGCTAACTAGGGTTATATAGTTAGATTCCATGTAAGCTCACATGGTCTCATGTCGGTTGTAAGAAACTCCCTTATGTATGTTTTCAAGTTTTCTAAGCTTTATGAACTCTTACTTCAAAGTTGGCTTTTGCTTCATGTTTTGTCTTTCCATCATGCTATTTATCTATGATACCCTATTATGTATGGATTCTGTCTAAGTACGTTTTTAAAGCATATTTCTATCTTATTTATGCATTGCCCGTATACTCAGTACATTCCAAAGTACTGACGCATTTTGCGCTGCATCCTTTAATGATGCAGATTCAGGCGTCCCTTCTCAGATTCGTGGCTAGAGTTCCCAGGCCACTTAGTCCGCCAGCTGTGCGTGAGTCCTGTTAGGTCGAGGACTAGTCATGTTCTTAGCTTATGTTGACTTTATTTATGTACTTCGAGTTAGCTAGGGTCTTGTCCTAGCAACTCATTATGTTATGATTAGAGGCTTTCAGACATAGACCATATGTAACCCTTTATGGGCGTCATATCTCTTTGACTCGATCATCTATCTTATGTTATACTATCTTTATCTTTGATGCTTCCACTATGTTTCCTTTATGTATGTTTGAGAATGCTATGACCAAGGGTTAGCTTAGGATCCTTGTGGTCCTAAGTCCCATGTTACATCTAAGGGGTACCCTCGGGGCGTGACATCTAGGGTGATAGAGTTCTTGGGTCTTGATTCTTGTAATGGGTAATGATCATTTAGACATAATTCTCTAAGAGAATTCGTAAAAATGATGAATTTAGGTGATTAATAGTGGGAAAGCCCGGGAATGGGTGGAATGATCATGGTTGGCCTGAGATTTTTCATAATTTGGGTAATTTGTAGGCCATAAGTATTGATTTTCGGTTACAGTGTATTATTTCTAGACGAAGAACAAAAAAGGGATCCTGAAAAGGGAAAAGTTCTGGCATTGTAGAGCTTGGTTATTCGAGGTAGGTGATGGTTATTGATTCTTATATGCATTGTATGTTTGTGTACTCATGTCTAAGTAATTGTATGGTTTGCATTGCTTAGTGAATGACTTAGGAATGTCCAAAAGTCCTGCTTTTCAGTCTTGTGAAATGAACTAAGTGTTATTGCATGTTGGTTTACAAGTGTTGATTGTTCATTATTTGTGACTGTGGATTTATGTGACATTCGGTTGGCTCGGGTACCACACCTGGTATAGGATAACACTAACGGTTGGCTCAGGTACCACGCCTGGTATGAAATAATATTAACGGTTGGCTCGAGTACCACGCCTGGTATGGGTTTACTTTATTATGTTGTTGTATCTTTATTTATGGTTTCCTGAGTGGACCGGGTTGTTTTTATGCATTGTGGCTGTGTATTTTGGTCCTTGAGAGGCCGGGTTGTTGCGTTGTGTTATGAGTTTTGGTCTTGGTGTAGATGGAGTGGTATGTCTGACACTTAGGATTGTCTAGAAGGGATCCAGGATGGGTCCAGGATATGTACAGGTTATGACTGTTATTATTGTGGATTATCGATCATAAATGTGAAGTGGTTTACATGTGGGACAAGTTAGGTAGAGACTTGTAGTCTAGGAATACCTGTTGACTTGCCTATGTATTTTATGTACTCTTACTTGATTTTTATACTACTCATACATTGTTTATTTGGAACTTGCTGATGATCCTACCAGTACACGATGGTTGTGTATTGATACTGTACTTGCTTGTCTTTTTATGAGTACAGGAAATTTTTTGGCGATTGACGCACGACCTCACTTGTAGGCCTAACTTTTTGAGATATCAAGGGTGAGCTATTCGACCGAGCTGCCTTGGTGTCCATCTAGTTGAGTTGTAGCCCATTCGTTCAGGCTTAGACTATTTCTATATTTGGGATTGCATCCCCGTACTCTAGTTTTTGGTAGATATTTTTGGTACGATGACTTTCAAATTCTAGGGAGGGATTTTCGCAGTTTATTTTATTTATAGAGTTGATTTTATTTATGATTGAAGGCTAGTTTACATTTCTGCACTGGTTTTAAGCTGTTAGGCTAGGCTAAGAGTTAGACTCTATTGGTTCGCTCATCCGGGGATTGGATGGGTGCCACTCACGACGGTCTGGGTCGTGACAGATAGCACTAGTGATTTGTCCAAGACTGTCCAGTCTCTTCAAGAACAACTGTCATCCTTTGTTGGTCATCGCCATCATAGTGTAGATCGTACTCCTTCCTCCTCGTCATCAAGTGACGACGTTACTGAGACTAGTGAAAATAAGGAGGAGTATGTGGATACTACCCCCCATTAGGATTGACTCATTTTCCTATACATTTTAACACATTTTGACATTTTTTTTATGTTATTAAATACTTTATAGGTCCTTTTGGTGGACCTTTTATGTATTTAGTTATATTATTACTTCATTTTTAGTTTGTTGTTGATGTTATAATTATTGTATGAATGTTGTGGCAGCAATTAGTGCTGATTTGAGTTGTATTGAATTAGTTTTTTAAATGGCAAGTGGTGCATATTGAAAATGCAGATTTTTGCAGCTGAAAAAAATGCAAAAAAGCGACGGACATCGTCTCTTTTGTCCGTCGCTTTTCTGAATTTTTTTAAAAAAAAAGTCAGAAAAAGCAACGTTGTCCGTCGCTTTTCTGAATTTTTTTAAAAAGAAAAACCCAAGAAAAGCGACGGACAACGTCGCTTTTCTGGAAAAAAATTACCAGGAAAAGCGACGTTGTCCGTCTCTTTGTTCTTCAAGTTCAAGAATAAAGCGACGGACTGCGTCGCTTTTCTGGAAAAAAGAAAAAAAATCATCGCTTTTTTGTTTGCATCTCTGTTCGTCGCTTTTAAAGCGACACTGTCCGTCGCTTCTGGAAAAGCGATAGGCCATTTTCCCACGGGAGTGATATCGTCGCTTTTTCATCGCTTTTGGCCAAAAATGCGATGGACAGCGTCGCTTTTGGCCATCTCTTTTTAACCTTTTTTTAGTAGTGTGTGGTGGGTGATGGTTATTATAACTCAATTTGCATTATATGTGCATAATAATTATTTCATTAGTATTACTTGCACAATACGTGCTCAGGAAAAAGGGAATGATTGTTAAATAATATCCTAAGTGTTAATCATATATAATGTGGTTATATTAAAGGCTTGTTAGTTTTACAAGTGTTGTATGTTATCATTATGCTTGGGATTGTTGTGATATCTATCATTCATTGATTGGCTCAGGTACCACACCTGGTACATTTTCTACTACTCATTAGTTGGCTTGGGTACCATCCCTGGTACAGTATTTATGATTCATTAGTTGGCTCAGATACCACGCCTGGTATAGTTTCTATGATTCATTGGTTGGCTCGGGTACCACACCTGATACAGTTTCTATGATTCATTGATTGGATCAGGTACCATATCTGGTACAGTTTTTATGATTCATTAGTTGGCTTGGGTACCACGCCTAGTACAGTTCCTATAATTCATTAGTTGGCTCGAGTACCATGCTTGGTATAGTATTTATGATAACGGTTATTGTTGTTGTTTATATTGGTTTCATGAGTGGACCGGATTATATTATGGATGTTGTTTTGGGATTCTTGTGTGGTCTGGTTACTTGGCATATATTTGGGATCCTTATGTGGTCCGGTTACTTGGCATATATTTTGGATGTGTGGTCTGATTACTTGGCATATATTTGGGATCCTTGTGTGGTCCGATTACTTGACATATATTTAGGATCCTTGTGTGGTCCAGTTACTTGACTTATACTGGGAATCCATGAGTGATCTGGACTAGGAATATAAAAGAATAGCATATATATTATGTTATTGTCTACTTACTCCTGGATTTGATATAATGGTAAGTTATTGTTGTAGTATCATAATTGCTGACCTGGTTAATGATTGGTAGTCAGGATCTTGACTTAATTTATTGTCAAAATTTGATTATATCAGACTGAATTATATGTTGTTGGTTGACGAGGATAAGGATGGAAATACTTATAGGTAATATGAGGGATAAAGATAGCACAAGTGGAGGAAAGTGATGTGGATTAAATTATTATATAAGTTGTCATACTTTTTCTGTAATTTCTATATTGTGTTTATGTGATCTAACCCTGATCAGTCGATGATACCTATTAGTACGTGTTGTTTGTACTGATTCTACACTTTCTATACTTTTTTTAGGTATAGTCTAGTTGCAAGATTCAGTAGATGTTTCAGGCATGACGCGGTAAAGATCTTCAGCAGCTTCTATTATTTATTTCTACGATATATACTGTGTCTTGATTTTGTACTCACTCTTAGCAGCACTTGTACTTGTTTAGACTAGTTCCTAGGGAGGGTTTTTCGTTTTATTTTGAAAAGATTTCATTGTACTCAAAGCTTTTGTAACTTGTTTTAATAGTTAAAGGCAATTCTTATGGTTCTCTATTTACTTTCGCATATCTGTTTTAATGGGTGGTAAGGATTCTCCTATCTAAATGAATCAGAGTAGGTTCCTGCACGATCCGAGTAATTGGATCGTGACATTATTTTTCAAGTACCTTAGTGTTGTCATGATTCACATTAATACCTTTTTATCACTTGTGGCAACATCATAGTATTTTAAAGAGTTCTAGATGTTGCACATGTGAATAGTAGAATAAGCAGGGGAAGAGCGACCAAACCAGATGAGATCCTGATGAAGTTTTAAAGATCACGTATGGAGCAGGTTTAAATTGGTTAACTAGTTTGTTCAATGTCATTTTAAGACTGCCAGGATGCCCGAAGAATGGAGTTAGAGTACCATGATTCTGTTGTACAAGAACAAGGGTGATATCCAAAATTATAACAATTATAAGGGTATTAAGTTGCTAAGCCACACAATTAAAGTTTGAGAGAGAGTGGTGGAGATAAGGTTAAAGAGGGATGTGTTCATTGTCAAGACTCAATTTGAATTCATGTTGAGGCGATAAACTATAGAAGTCATCCACCTTGTGAGGAGACTGATGCAGAAATATCGAGAAAGAAAGAGTGACTTACATATGGTATTCATTGACCTTGAAATGGCCTATGACAAAGTCCCGAGGGAAGTACTTTAGAGATGACTGGAGGCTAGAGGTGTATTGGTGAATTACATTAGGGTGAAAAAGAACATGTATGATGAAGCTAAAATACAGGTCAGAACGGTGAGAGGAGATCCAGAGCACTTCTTAGTGGAGATGGAGTTACACCAGGAATCAACTCTTAGTCCATTTTTATTTTCGTTGGTGATGGATAAATTGATGCGGTACATTCAAGATGAGATACCTTGGTGTATGTTATTTGCAGATGACATAATATTGATTTATGAGATGCACAATGAAGTTAATGCTAAGTTGGAGGTGTGGAGACAAACTCTGGAGTCCAAAGGGTTCAGGTTGAGCAAGACCAAAATAGAGTATTTAAAGTGCAAATTCAGTGATGCAATGCATGAGACAAGCGTGAAAGTGAGGCTTGACACACAGGTTATCCCCAAGAGAGATAGATTTAAGTATCTTAGGTCTATAATTCAGAGAAGTGGGGATATAAACGATGATATCACCCATCATATTGGTACAACATCGATGAAGTGAAGGCTAGCCTCCAGAGTCTTGTCTGATAAAAAGATACCTCAAAAACTCAAAGGTAAATTTTATAGAGTGGTGGTTAGACCAAAGTTATTGTATGGGGCAGAGTGTTGGCTAATCAAGAACTTTCATGTCTAGAAGATGCATGTTTAGGTGGATGTTTGGACATACTAGGAGCGATAAGATTAGAAATGAGGATACTCGGGAGAAGGTGAGAGTGACCTCTGTGGTAGACAAGATGAGGGAAGTGAGATTGAGATGGTTTGGACATGTGAAGAGGAGATGCACAGACGCCCCAGTGAGGAGGTACGAGAGGTTGGATATAGAAGGTACGAGGAGAGGTAGAGGTAGGCAAAGAAGTATTGGGGATAGCTGATTAGACAGGATATGACGGAGCTTTAGGTTACCAAGGACATGACCTTAGATAGAAGGGTGTAGAGGACACATGTTAGTGTAGAAGGTTAGTAGGTAGTGGAGTGTTGTCTTGCTTTTCGAGGGCTTAGGCTGGTTTGTTTTTCGTTGTACTAGCTGTATTATTGTAGTTCTTATTTTTGTTATTTATCATCAGCTGTTGTTTATTGTGTTTTGATTATCGCACTATTTTGTTGTTGTTTTTGTTTCTTCCTTGTAGGCATTGCACTGCTTCCCTTGTTAGTTGCTTTGTTTTATTCACTGTTCCTTCTTCTTTGTACTTGGATTTGCTGCACTTAAGCCGAAGGTCTTTCGGGAGCAGCCTCTCTACCTCCACGAGGTAGTGAACTGGGTATGTTAATTTATTGAATATATAAATTATTAATTCAAAATTTAATAATTTCAAATAATTAATTTTTTTAAATAAGTTTTAAATCATGATTCAGCCTCTTGGCTGCTAGGATTATCATTCATTCTTTGACAGATGTTAATTATCTGGTCATAAGTTAGGAATTAAGGAAGACTAGTGAAAAATGGAAATCGAGGAATCTTGCCATATTGAAGAGGAGTAATATGAAAGACAACGTGATTACATGTGAATGTGAAGAATGAGTATAATTGACTGCACCTCTTCCAGCTATTGCTCCTTCATTTTTGCCTAATTCCACTCGTTTTTACGATTTTCAAGATCAAACATACTCCTTTTATTTATTTATTTTTATTTACGGATTGTCATATATCCAGTGAACATTGTAAATGAATCTTTACAATATAAATATATTTTAACATCGAGGAATCTTGCCATATTGAAGAAGATTATTTGTCTTATTTTATAAGTTACTATAACGTCACATATTATGGCTGGTTATATTAAATTATCTTTAATGAGAATTCAATCATATAATTTTTTCTGATATTATCAGTGTATGAAAGTTAAATTCTTATTTTATTCCCTCTAATTTAAAAAAAAAAAATTCTTATTTTATTTGGACAAAGTTTCTTGTTCGTAACCCCAACTTTACAGAGGTGTGTGGGGGTGGGGGGTGGGGGGTCAGAGGAGGGGGAAAGTACTCGGAATTTAATGGAGGACTTTTTTCTTTGAGAAATTATAAAACGAGTCTCTGAAGATTTTGCTTCTGATATTACAGCTGTAAATGGCCGGTTACAAAGTAAAATTTGTATCATGTGACATATGATTGAATCCTATTTCTTTATTTCAAGATTCCCACACAAGCTTCCCTATGGGAAAAGGCACAAGATGTAGATACCTAGAATGAGGGCAGGCGCTAGAAGTCTGGATTTCGATTAGGATCAATTCAGTATATTTTGTTTAACTATTATATTTGTGTTAAGAAATTTATTAAATATGAAAAAATATTAAATTTAGAGTTCAGTTATTACTAATTAAAATCATCGCTCTAAATTCAAAACTCATAAAATTAAAACTCTGACTCCGTCTCTCTTCCTTGAATGGAAAATTTTAGTTAAATAATATTGGAATTTTAGTTAAATAATGTTGGAACCAACTTTGCTTTTTGTTCTTGATCAAATAGAACAATCTCTTACAGCTCATAGCATATTATGTTATGTGGATGCTTAAGAAATGATAAAATGATCTTAAACATTCCATATTGTTTACTGTGAGGGTGTGCATCGGTCGGTTCGGCTCGATTTTGTATATTATCGGTTTGGATTATCGGTTATCGGTTAATCGGTTTTTGGTCCTTAACGGTTCGGTTATCGATTTAACCGATAAGAAAATGCTCCTATAATATTTTTGATTTCTCTTATTTTCTTCTTCATATATAGACTATTTTCATGCATAAACATCTATACAAATTACAAGCATAAGCAAATTCAAATACGTTATTACTAAAATAAACTTATTTTCTTTCTTATTAAGTAGAAAACTTGAATACAGTAACAATTTCTCAAAAAGAAAAGCAACACTGATAGGTAGAATGCTATCAAACCAATGGCTTTAGAAAGAAAACAACAACACTAAGACAACAACTATAAAATGCAAAAAACAATAGGGTATATATTTAAAATCTAAAGCCACTATTATACAATTATAAATAAAAATATAATCTAAATATAATCTTATTGGGTTATCGGTTTAACCACTAACTAAAACCTTAAAATCGATACCGAACCGATAGCCCAATAAAAATTTTTATAAAACCGTTTAAAAATTGTTAACCCAATAACCCAATACCAATAATATTTTTATCGGTTCGGCTTATGGGTTAAACCGATTTTTGCACACCCCTAGTTTATGGACGGTAAAATGACGGAGAGGGGGTCGGGTAGTGCTTGATACTATAAAAGTCATTTTCTGAAACCGTTGTTTGGTTGGAAGTACTTTCAGAAAAGAAAAAAAAAAGTGTTTATTAAACATTGATAGTAATAATTTTAACAAATCCAATTCTGTTTTGATGAGTGTTAAAAGATTTGATAATTATGTGTTGGTTAAAGTGGTGATATGAAGTAGTGGTGATATGAAGTTAAATATTAAAATAAGGCCATTTTTAATTTTGCTGAATGCCTGAACATTTCTGAAGACCAAATACCAGAAAAACAGAACTTGTCTTGGTCACTATTTACAAGGTATTTCTGCCCCAATTTCCGATTCATTTTCTTCCCTTTTCCAAGTAACTTTTTTTTTTGTCAATAAATGTGACTACTTCAAAAAGGGTCGTCTACCTTCGTCCCACAAAACCCGCTCAACAGCAATGAACTTTACACCATTAAAAGGCTTCATATCTTATTGGGGTTTATGACTAAGTTATATTGTGTTTATATTTGGTTAAAAGAATGACAAATTGACAACTAGTAGAACTATTTTGCAATCGCGTATATAAATACCCAATATTTGTAAGCCAACACAAATATGATATGCATTTCATCTATAATTAATCATTGAAAGCAGTTGAAAATATTTAAGAAAATAAAATGTAGACATAAATTAAAGAGGTGTCCCGGGTCAACCTGAACACGAAAACAACATGTTATAACAATATTTAGAGTTTAATTCAATTTATGTGTACAGTAAACTTCTCTACAACATCGTCAGTTGTCTTAATATGTTTTGATTACCATTATAGTAAAGTATTATTATGAAAAAATATATAATATAACATAGCAAGAGAAAATCAATTTTAAAAAACTTAATTGTTATAATGAAATGTTAATTTAGAATATGACTGTAAAAGATAAGTTTGACTATATATATTTGTTACAAAAAAAATATATACTATTAATTTAATTTAATAGTGAGAGAACTCGAGAGCTAAAGATTCTACACAAAATTAAGCTAACGTTTGACCATAGATTACCAAATATTTTTGGGAAATCAGATTTGAGTGAAGTTTGGAGTCAAGTTTCAAAATGTGTTTGGTCATAGTTTTTGAAAACATATTTCATTTTTTATTTTGAAAAACATGAAACATGACTTATACCCATATAAATTCTAAAAACTATTAAAAATACTCATAAATTTAAAATAAAATTATCATTTTTATAATAAACTACATAATACATTATCCTAAAAGCATAACAAGATATTTTAATAAAAACAATTAATAACACAATTATTTGATTTATTAGATTTCGGGTGATGCCATGTTATTTGGATGAGAATATCCAATACCGAATGATTATGGAAAAAACAAAGTTACTTGCGAACCACGTTTATTGTTAACAAACCACTATTTAGGGACTTGTGTTCCTCCTCAGTAACACCTTTTTCCACTCAACATCGCCTTTTTATAATAACATTTTCTTTCCTCTTTTCTCTTCTTCACTAAGCCCCACTTTTCTGTGCCTACATATTCTCTAATTGATCATCCTCCATATATATATAAGCATCCTCTTAGCTTCTTAATTTCCATTTTTACACTACTTTCTTTTTCCAAATTTAATCAAAGGTTACTCCTCTTGGAAAGCAAGAAGATGGAAAACTTGTGTAAATTTGATGAAGAAATGGAATTGCCTCCTGGTTTTCGTTTTCACCCAACTGATGAAGAGCTTATCACACATTATTTATCCCCCAAAGTTCTTGATAGCAGCTATTGTGCTAAAGCTATTGGTGAGGTAGATTTGAACAAAATCGAACCTTGGGATTTGCCATGTAAGTACTCTGTCTAATCTTTGTTTAGTGGTGTTGTAGCGGAATCAGAAATTCAAATAAGGGGATTCAAGAAAAAGAATTGCTAAGGGGATTCAACTTCTTATATATGCAAAAAAAATCATTGTTATACTATTTATACATAGTATAAGTTTTCAACAAATTGAGCCCCTCGCACTCCATCTGCCTTAGGGGCGGAGGTAGGTGCCAAAAGGGGTTTCATGCGAAACTCCTTTGTCGAAAAATTATACTCCTTATATATATAAAGTCAAAATTATTTTTTATGTATATATAGTAGATGTTGAACCCTTAACTTCTTTGTATGTGTACTTTATATTTTGAACTCCCTTAATGAAAATTCTGATTCTGATTCTGATTCTGTCACTGCCTCCTGACCTCCTCCCTTGGACCGGCGCGACTAATTTGGACTTTATATATGTGTGAAAAAAGAAAAAAAAATAAGTGCATAGAAAGAACAAAAACACTGTTTTTAAATTCTGAATTGGTCACTGTCTTCTTCGTTAGATTGATTTTTACAAGTGATTGATCGGATCTCCCTAAATACACATTGTCTGTGTAGGGAAGGCAAAAATGGGTGAAAAAGAGTGGTACTTCTTCTGTATGAGGGATAGGAAATACCCAACTGGATTAAGGACAAACAGAGCAACTGATGCAGGGTATTGGAAGGCAACTGGTAAAGATAAGGAGATACTATTCAAGTTGAAAACACTTGTTGGCATGAAGAAAACTCTTGTTTTCTACAAAGGGAGAGCACCTAGAGGAGAAAAAACCGATTGGGTCATGCATGAATATAGATTAGACGGCAAATATTCAATCCACAACCTTCCCCAAACTGCCAAGGTAATGTACAAATTGAAAGCTTTTCCCCTGTTTCAGGTAGTCACTCTTCCATGTTAAATACTCCAGTTGTTTTAATTTGTTTGTCGTATTTTGACTTAGCACGGACTTTACGAAAGTAAATAAGACTCTTAAATGTCATGGTCTTAAACTAAATATACGTAGAGTGTATCAAAATGTCATTTAATCTTGTAGTATTAAACTGTATCATGTGGAAAGTTGAAATTAAAGAGCTAAAAAAAAGGTAAGACAAACAAATTGAAACGAAAACAATAAAATAAAGGGAGAAGGTCAAAAAATATTAAAATTTTACTTTTTTGTTATGTTTTGGGTCATTCGTACCTTGTTACAAGCAATTTGTCTCGTATTTGTCTTAGACTTGAACGAACTCCATTGTGGACTTTGATAAATTGTTTGTGTCGAAGTACTTCAATGGGAAGACCCAAATTTATCGCTCTGCTTTTGAGTATAGTTTAAAATTATTTTTCAAGTTAGAGTTTCATCAAGGTAAGGGGAAATATAAGACAATTTGCTAATTACAGTAGTATGAATGGGTCAGAGTATAATGGAGGGTCAAATTAAGATATTTCATATGGTTGAAGGGTATTTTTGACCCTTTTCTCTATAAATTAAAATGGGCCAGTATAAATTCATATAACGGATCTCAACTAATTAGTGATTGAGGCATAGTTTTTATTGATTGGTTTTTAAGTTTTTTTCTCTGTTTATGCAGAATGAATGGGTGATTTGCAGAATCTTCAAAAAGAGTGCAGGAGGAAAGAAGATACATATTTTAGGGTTAATCAGAAGCAATAATATAAATGACAATTCATTGTCTTCGAATTTGCCTCCACTAATAGACATTTCATCATATCGCAGTCAAATTACAACAAAATCCACAGGTGGAAATGAGACATCTTGTTCTCATGTGACCTGCTTCTCCAATTCAATAGAGGACCAGAAACCTCAAACTAGCTTGGCTGATGATTTGAGCACAAATAATCAGTCTTGTTTGGGGAATTTCCAGTATGGGGATTATGGTTTAATGCAAGATAACTCCAGATTGAGGGCTTATGAGGATCATGATTTCCCAATCACTTCATTTGGGCCAGTGGACCTTGATTGTATTTGGAATTATTGAAGTTGACAGAACAGACTTGGCTCGAGCTCTACATGTGCGAATTCGAATATTAATCGAGCCAGTGAGTTTCGATATATGAAATGGAGTAGATTGCATATAGGGATGTAATGTGTGATTGTTCTCAAAAGTTGTTGGTTATAGTTGGGTTATTTTTCTTTTAGAATCTTTAGGGTGGTCTGGTAAATAGAAAAAGGGAAAGTGAATATAAGTAGGACACGTGTATTGACTGGGATTCGAACCCTATATCGTTGAGGATTAAGCTAGAAATAGCAACAATTAATTGCAACTCACTCTCATAGTTAGATTATATAGTAGTAATACTTGTTTTGTGTAGATGTTTCTCAATATTTGGTACCACATATTTCTAGTTCCCAATAGGCACTTCTCATTGATGTACTTTTATTTGTATAAAAAAAAACTTAAGACGTGCGATGTTTTTTTAATCAAATGTCAGTCATGATGATACATAGATATCTTTGTAAACGATTAGTTAGGTATGTAAAAGTTGGTAAAAGATAAAGAAGATTTATTTAAGTTATTTAACTTTTGTGGCTTTCCCTATATCCATAAAAAAATACTATTATACTGGTATTGTTTAATCCTTCTTCAAATCTAGCTGGGAAGTTGTTAAAAATTCTATTTGTGAGTTTGTTCAAGAGCCACTAGATGATAATAAATTTGAGGAAAGACTAAGGCTATCATTACTCTAATTATCCGTAAAAAGATAGCCCTTTTAGTATTTCTAATTTTAGACCTATTAGTCTATTGTCTTGAAATCTTGATGAAGGTCCTCACTAATCGATTGCAATTTTGTCTCACTACTTTGACGGGTGGCACTCAAACTAGCTTTTTTCTCGAATGTCAGATTGTAGATAATTTCATTAATGTTGAGAAAGTTGTTCCTTTCTATGCGGCAAAAGCAAGACAACAGGGATGGGTAATGATTAAAGTTCATTTGAATTTTTTTTTTATCATCTTCGTTGGGACTTTATGTTGGAAAATCTTATGGAAAATATCTTTGCTTTCGAAATCTGTAGAGAATTTCATAGCTTGAGGCGTGCCTATGGCACTGTCCTTAAGGATATTTTACCCGGTATAGGTGTATCCCCTATGATTCAACAAGCTCTTCTAATATAAATAGGAGCCAGAAACTTTAATATATGAAAACTCATCACAATCTAATAATAGAAGAAGAATTTATTTTGGAATTGTGTACCCAACAAGAAAAGGATTACAATGATCTCTATCTCTCTAGCAACTCCTCATTGGAAGTACATCTTATAGCCAAAACTTTCTCTATTGGACTTAATGACAAAATTAATTGGTTCAACGGTAATGTGCATCTTAATGACAATAAAATTAGAGGACAATTGGTCTTTATTTTGGTCAAGAATAATGTCAAAAGAATAGACAATTATATCTCATTAACTAGTCATTCAAGATTAGTTAATTGTAGAAAACTAATGGTTATTGAAGGTAATTAAGGCTAATAAAAGATTAATGAAGAGGTTGACCAAAGACTCATAAATGGTGTGTTAAAAATAATAATAGAAAATAACAATTCTTTTTGAAATATAAGATTATTTTTCCAACAATCTCCTCCATATTTCAAAAAGAATGTTAAGGAATAGAATAATATAAGAAATTTTGCTGAGTTTTCACATATGAGTACAATGCGTCGAATCTGGTGTCCGTAGACTATGAACCAGACCTAGATAAAATAAGATATAAGCTTACAGAACAATTGGTGAAGTTTAGAACTTCTATTAACCAAGAATTCTTTTGTAAGTCCAAAGTCTTATTCTATCACATCATACTCGCACAATCTTTGCCGTTATCGCAGTTTTACGCTAAGAGGCCATGCGCGTGTCCTGGTATTCATGAGTGCTCTAGAAATTTATCACAATTTCATAGGAGCGGCACCACTCCACACTCATATAGGTCCAATCATCAAGTATATTGTGCAGAGCAATACACCACCTATAAAGGATATGCTTTGGATTAATAGTATAACTCAACCCTCACTTTGCCTTGCAACACTGCACTATATTCACACATCATAGGAGGGACACAATTTTAATAGTGTACTTTTAATCAACTAATGACTTGTTATTACCCATATGAACGTAATTCATGGGATCCCCAATCACATAGGTTGGGTTACCATCATTGTTGATCTTCTCAAATTGACTAAAGTCTCACTTACCTCGATGTTTCTTTTAGTCTGTGAATTGATCAAATTCACCCTGACTACACATAATTTATTTACTTAAATAATTTTATCTCACAGCAGCTGCTTTACCACATTATGTTTCAAATTGCCAATGAAAATTTTAGTTCCGCTAACTACCATTGCTCCGCAACCACAATATATATAAACACAAAATTAATATGTTGATTATATTTCAATTGAAATACTCACTAAGAGGTCTCCTAACAGCTAGTCTCATTATCAACCAACTCCAAATCATTAAATTTATATTTCATGTTATGACACCCCCACACAGGGTAAACATATAACCACATATGAATTTTAAAATTCACTTTACATCATTGTACCCTTTTAGTATAATGAAAAATTTAATCAAATTAATACCATAATTGTGGTACTTCTCATATATTATCGATGACTTCTTTCAAAATAATACATCAAGAAACAATATCATTTTCAACAAGTACACTATTTTTTTTCTCTTTAAGATCATGCAACATAACTTTAGCTAGATACCCCTACACTTTCCAATATTTTTAAATAGTGGGATAACTCTTTCATCATTCATAAGATTTTCAACTTTGTATGTAACGTACAATTTGTATAAAATATATCAAAAGCTTCATCTTTATTTTTCAGAAAATATATATCCACATATTTAGAGAAATCGTTTTGAATACCAAAACTAAGAAAAGTATCACTTTTAAGAAATTCTCTTGACATAACTCTAGAAATGAATAGGGGAAGTATTGCTCTCTTTCTTTCTTCCCCCTATTATACTTCACACAAATAATTAGGCTCTTTACAATCAATTAATATATTATAATTTGTATTCTCCGTAGAAAACATAATGTAAGATATCCTTAAGATTGTTGGAAAATCTTATGGAAAATACCTTTGCTCCCGAAATTTGTAGAGAATCTCATAGCTTGAGGCGTGTCTATGGCACTGTCCTTAAGGATATTTCACCCAGTATAGGTGTATCCCCCATGATTCAACAAGCTCTTCTAGTATAAACTAGGAGCCAAATACTAACAAAGATTCAATTTATGAAAATTCATCACAATCTAATCATAGAAGAAGAATTTATTTTGGAATTGTGTACCCAACAAGAAAAGGATTACAATGATCTCTATCTCTCTAGTAACTCCTCATTGGAAGTACATCTTATAGGCAAAACTTTCTCTATTGGACTTAATGACAAAATCAATTGGCTCAATGGTAATGTGCATCTTAATGAAAAAAAAATTAGAGGACAATTGGTCTTTATTTTGATCAAGAATAATGTCAAAAGAATAGACAATTATATCTCATTAACTAGTCATTCAAGACTAGTTAATTGTAGAAAACTAATGGTTATTGAAGGTAATTAAGGCTAATAAAAGGTTAATGAAGAGGTTGACCAAAGACTCATAAATGGTGTGCTAAAAATAATAAAAAATAATAATAATTTTTTTTGAAATATAAGATTATTTTTTCAACACTTTATTTATGAAAAACTTGTTGAGGTTATATTATATAATGTCATGATTAATATGGTTATTAAAAGTTGGACAGTAAATTAATTCGAATATAATTTGAAAAGAAAAACTCAGAAAATCCTTTAAGCCGTCTAGAGGAGTTAGATAAGATGATCCCCTGTTACCTTTCCTTTTCGTTTCTTGCATGAAAAGGTTATCTCGTGTATTAGTAATGGTCTATGGAGTTTTATTTGTATGGATAGATATGGGCCCTCTTTATCCCATTTATTTTTTTGTGGACGATCTTGTCTTGTTTACAAATACCTTTTTGATTTAATTACAAATAATCTTGGGTGGCAAGACTTTTATACTTGTTCTAGTTAGAAAATAATTGAGGAGAAGACAACTTTTTGTGTTTCTATGAATTGTGGACTTATATAAAATCTTCAAAGAATCTATAAATTTGTACAATTTGATAATTTGGGTCACTACTTAGGTGTATCTATTCTTTGTGGTTAGGCTAGCTGCAAATATTAAACTGCTTAGTAGATAAGAGTCAAAAGTTGATTAAGTGCTTGAAAGTCTCATTCCCCCACTTTTTCAGGGCATATATATCACATTTGTTAATTCAGTACTTATGATAGTGTCTTGTTATTTCATGCAATTTTGTGTCATCTCTAAAGCTATTTGTTTCAAAATTGAAAGCTTGTACAAGGACTTATAATGATCCTCCTGGTCATTTTTGTATTTTTATCATTTTTACCTTTCTCGTAGCTTCTATATGTGTTTGTGACTTGTTGGGATGGGTGGCGTGGTTCCCGAAGTGTTCGGTTGGGTTTTAGAAGAAATTCTCTGTTTTGGAGCTTTTAAAGTTGAGAAGCTTGACTTTGGTCAATATTCTAAGTAAATGGGCTCGCTAGCTCCGAAACATGAATTTTGGGCTAGTGAAACCTTTGATTCAAGTCAAGCTTTCATACTCATTTTGGACACTTGGGTGGATTTTTATGTAAAACTAAAAAAATATTGATTAATATTGACTTTGATCAATATTTTATCAAGATGACCTCTGTTGGTCATTTTGATGATTCTATTAAGTCTGGAATATTATTTTTAATTGGGTAGCATATTCGATTTATGTTTATGGGGTTCTGAATGATTCCTGAGGGCCCATTCAGAGTCATTATTGGACTTGGAAATTTCTAGACTGCAGTTGCTAATGCAGCCTCCTCTTCTTCTTCGCATTCGCAAAGAGGCCTTTGCATTCACGAATATCTGGAAAGTTGACCTTCACGTTCATGATGGGTCCTCCGCGTTCATGAAGGAGGGTCCGTTAGAAACCAGTCCAAGTCCTTCTTTGCGTTCATGAAGGAACTGTTACATTCCTGATGGTCCAGCCTAGTGCGATTCCGCGTTTGCGATGGGGTCCCCGCATTTGCAAAGAAGGGACCCCTAGTAGTATTTATTTTTCTAAGTTCATTTTTCTTCATTCTTAATGAACTCGGGATCTCTTGAGAACTTAGGAGCTATTCTCCTAGAGGATTTTCATCCAAATTGGGTTCAGGTAAGTTTATTATACTTTCCTCATGATTTTTCATTAATTTTACGTGTATTTCCGTCCTTACATTCAGTAAATTTGAGCTCAAATTCTTGATTTCCTCTTTAATCAAGTGAGACTGTTAGGCTGTTTTAAGCCCCGAATTGAACTCCATTTTCACCCAACTTTTGGACATGCTATTCTTATCTTATAGAGAAGATAATTAATTTATTTATTTTTGATTTCATCGACGGGTCCAGAGGGTCAATTTTTAATCAAATTTCTGGCCCAAATTGTAAATTATTATATGAATATCGTTAGCTTCATATTGACATATAGATTATTTATTTGATAAAGTGACAGTGGTCAGAGGCTTTACAGAAGAGAAAGGCTTTCATGTGATGGTTTGAGTTTGTCGTTCTGCTTTGAGGTAGGTTACGACTTCCCTCTTTTTAGACTTAGCTTGATTAGGTAGTATATTTTATAAATTGCATGTTGGTTAGGAAAATTGATAGGTAGGGTTAGGTTTATATTAGATTTTGGATTTATGGCCTGTTTCGGGGACTCTAGAATAGTATTTTTTTCTCGAGCCTTAGTTATAGGATGCTTATTTAGTATTAGGTTTATTCCGAGATCTCTTAGTATAAGCTTAGAGAAGGATTTCGTGGTAGATTATATTTTTTTTATCGGTTCTCGTTATTATCATATTTTTTGTTTGTAATTTTGTATGTTTGTTATGAGATTGTCGGCCCGAGGTTGTGAATTTGGACTGGCTGGACTCCATGTTAGTGTAATTATAGCACGAAGGATCGTTTACCCTATTTTTTATATGCATATACCTATATATATATATACTTTTGTTGATCACATACTCATACTCATACACTCATTCGCGTGGATTATGACTTAATTTTGAGGAAAAATATAAATTTTGCTTTGAATCATATTGTATCACTTTTTCACTATGTCCGAGGTAAGATTCCGGTCCATTCTACCTTTTTTTGGTCAAGGTAAATTTTTTGTCCTTTTCTACTTATTTTACTACATTCTAGGTGAGATTCTAGGCGAGTCCTAGGTAAGATTATGGACTTTCACTATTACTACATCTGAAGTGAGATTTTGGGTTTTACTGCATTACTTCATGATCATTCTACACGAACTTTCTCATTTATACTTATGTTGCGGGTATTATCACTACTATTTTAACTTTATCCATGTTGTATTATAGATTTCTAGGTTAGCTTCCGATGTATAGTTTCCTTTTCATGTTATTTATGATGTATATTATCTTCTCAGCTCAGTCGGCCTATGATGCCTACTAAGTATCCCATATTTTGGTACTCATACTACACTTTTGCATCTTTTTCTAATGCAGAGTCCAGTATGAGCCACCCTTACTGATTTCTACTCATTCGAGGACCTCTATTGATCGGATTATGGTGAGCTCTTGGCTTCCGGAGATTTACTTCTTTCCTTTCTGTATCTACTATTTATATTTTGTACTTTTTGGACAGCCTATATCAGTATAGTTCCACTCTCGTACTTTAGTAGCTCTTGTACTAGTGACACCAAGTGTAGGGTTGAATATCTTGTATATTTGGTCTTTATTTCATTTCTATAGGGCCCATGTTGTATATTTTGTATATGTTATGTATGTATCTATAAATGACGGCCCGTCTGTCCTATTTTAGCTTTCTTTATTATTTATTCTTATTGTTACTTTCGGGCGAGCGTGCTAGACTTCAAGAGAAGTTGGGATGATCACTTGCCTCTTATTGAGTTTGCGTATAATAAAAGCTACCATTCAAGTATTATGATGGAGCCTTATGAGGCTTTTTATGGGCAGAAGTGTAGATCCCCCATTGGCTAGTTTGAAGTGGGAGAGTTGAGATTATTCAAACCTGAATTAGTGCAATAGAAAGTCGAGCAGGTCAAGCTTAGTGGTTGTTGATGGCTCAGAGCTACCAGAAGTCATACTCAGATGTGTGACGATAAGACTTGGAGTTTTGTGTCAATAATTGGGTGATCCTGAAAGTATCCCCTATGAAGGGCGTTATAAGATTTGGCAGAAAAGGTAAGCTCAGTCTGATATGAATTAGGCCACACCAAATCCTCCAGAGGGTAGGCCGAGTTGCTTCTGAGCTAGAGTTGCCTTTGGAGCTAGAGTTTATTCATTTGATCTTGCATGTATTGATGCTGAAAAAATGCATAGGAGATCCTTCTTGAATTATTCCATTGGAGGATGTTCAGATTTTAGAGGACTTTACGAGGATATTTCAGTTGTGATACTAGATCGGTTGGTCCGTAGAACGAGGACCAAAGATGTAGCTTCCATGAAGGTCTTGTGGAGGAATAAGAATGTCAAAGAAATAACCTGGAAAATCGAAGATGATATGAGATCCAGATACCCATACCTATTCCGAGCACCAAAGTGACGACACCAAAGGCCGAGGTGAGTTACCCCCTTCAGTTATAACTTTTTATTACAACTATGATTTGATTCATATTTTTTTTTATCGATTTACATCTTTTTAGTATGTTGTATCGCTCCGTGAGGCATCTAGGCTGGACTTTTCTGCATTTCAGGTTTCTGGGTAGTCCCATTTACAGAGGAGACTCTACCAAAATTTTAGCAACTCCTGAAGACTTAGCCATGTGAGTCTGATTTTCATTCGAGGACGAATATTTCAAAAGGGGAAGGATGTAACACCCTGCCCGTTCAAAATATTTAAATCAACCTATATTTTTGGGGTAACACTAAGAGTGCTTAATATATTAGGAAGGATGCATTTTCGAGATATTCTAATCGCACAATAGTTGTATGTTGAAATCAAGCAAGTTGTAAAATAAAAGTTGGCAAAAGTTATCGCAAATTATTTTTATAAATTCACTAAAATTTGGGTCAAATATCTCAGAGCTTTTATTCCAATCTATAATGAATTAGAGGGTCCACTACCTATCAAATCGAAGTCTACAATTCTAGTTACTAACACACTAAACCTTACATCCATATGACTTCAGAATAGGGAGATATTTATATTTTTGTGAAATTATGTAAGGAGACACATAGAGGGGTGCCCCTAGGTCGGTGGAGGTCTATGAAGACCCATCTTCTTCATCCTTATTTTGATATTTTTCATCAAAAACCCAGAAAAAAAGTAGAAAAAATCATAAATCTTTAGTATATCTCTGTGATTTCAAGATTGAAGCTTCACGAAAGTTATTCTACGTCACAAGTCCGTCATTTTAGTAAAGTTTATCTTGTCAATTTTTTAGTATAGCTTCAGAGGTGTTACGAAATAATAAAATTAGCTCTATAGTGTGTGTGGTGGTGTTCCAGGGGTGTATAGCGAGGTAAAAACCTTCTTTATCAGTTTATTGCTACTTTAGATCTCGGATAGTATTTTATGGTAGAAATTTGTATCTTTTACTGGATTGTCGTATCACTTTTTGTCCTTATTGGTTGATTGAATTTTCACCTTAGTTTTGTAGTGTGGAGCTACGGTAGAAGTGCATAGGCCACGTGCATTCATCGATAAAAAGTATGTTAAGGCTATCCTTTCTTCTTAGTATATTTTCTTAGAGCCTAAATATGATAGGGCTAATATATTATTGTCGAGCTACTCGTAGTTGTAATTGTTGTGTTGGCTGCTTGAGTAGGTATATTTATTCCTTATTGAGACTCTTATTTTATAGATAACGACCTAACATTCAATCCTATTTAAAATTACCGTATAGGTCTCTTAAAACTTGCTCGCTTACCTTCAGGATACATGCTTGTCTGTTGTTGCTTTTGAGACTGTTGTGACTACTTCAAATACAGATATAATAGCCTTGTGTTCTCACATACAAATACAGGAGCCTTGTGTGCTCAAATACAAATACAGAAGCCTTGTGTGCTCAAATACAAATGTAGAAGCCTTGTGTGCTTGATATAGATATATGAGCTCTGTGTGTTCAGATACAGATACAAGAGCTTTGTGTGCTGAGATACAGACACATGAGCTTTGTGTGCTCAGATATAGATACAACAGTCTTGTGTGCATAAATAAAAATATAACGAGCCTTGTGCGCTCGATTACACAGAGCCTATGGGGCTGGACAAACATACAAAACCTACAAGCTAGATAGGCTTACAAAGTCTACTGGATAATCACTACAGGTGACACAGAGGGTCCAGTTAGGGGCCCATAGAAGTAGTTAGATTGCAGAGTAATCTACCAGGCTTATGGGGTTTAGGTAGGTTACTTGATTGTTGTTTGTATTTGCCATGCTTATGGAGGCTAGGCTAAGTTACTGTTTTCATAGTTGATTATATATTTTATTGCAGGGAAGGTAAGTATATTAGAGTTTTGTTTATGCTCCTTCCTTATTACCTTCAAATTTTATATTTAATTTTAGTTTAGTTTTTTAGTTTGTCTTACATACTTGGTCCATTATTTCTTACTGATGCCTCGAGTCTTGGGGTGCTGCATTTATACCGACAGATCCCGACAGATGAGTAGACATTCTTCTTAGTAGAACGGTCGAGCTCCAGCAGGTTGGCTAGTTATTTTCTTTTGGAGTGGCCAGAGTTTCTGAGGTTTGTTAGCTTTTGCTACTAATAGCTTTTGGGTAGGTCAGGGCCCCATTCTGGCCAAGTTTATTACCCTTATAGGTTTGCAGACTTGGAATTATATAGATTTGCATTGTCGATCATGTTGGCCTCTTTGTTTTGTCCTTTTAGCATAACAGCCTATGGGACTTGATGGTGTATGTGTATATGTGTTCAGTTTATATGCTTCTAAATGTCATGGTGGTCTCGACGACATACATGATGTTACTTGATTATAGACAGCATGATGGCCTGGATGGACCACACATAATTTAATTTCTGTTCTACTTGAATTATTGTGATTAACTGAGTTTACTACTGATTATATTGATAGGGGCATTGCCGGCCAATGACTTATTTTTAAGCCGAGATATACTTGTTTGTTTTCTTAAATTTATGGCTGATATTACAATCACACTTCGAGCCTACCCCCTAGACGTAACACAGTTCATAAAGTCACAAGTGACCCCAAGCTAACTCATGGTCTGACATACTACTGAGATACAGACTAAAAGATAATGCAAAAGCTAAAACATATGTTGAACTCTTGAAGAATATTATAATAAAATGAACTTTCATAAAATGAAAATATAAAGTCCTTTGAAAACTGATACAACTAACTGACTGACTGACTGTCTGTCTATGAATCCTCTACTAACTAATGAGTTGCTGGGATAGGACCCTAACTAACTCTAAATGACTGCAAACTGAAATAAAGTAACAATCTAAATAACTCTAAGTCCCCAAATAATGAGGACTCACCAAGTTGTTGGATGTGCTACTGATCTGCTAACCACGAGTCTGGGAGTGAGCTACTGAATCTACATCATGATAGGATACAACATAAAGAGGTATACGGTCATCAATATAGAATTTACTGAGTATGTGAGATATGCATAAACCATGATAAAATATGCTTAAAACATACTTGAAGCTGAAATCATATGATAATAGTAGAATCTGTAATGCAATGACTTAATGCAATATCATAAGCTAAAAATATACTTATAATCGTAAGTAATAATAGAAAGTCTGAAATCTGAAAGCAAAGAGTCAAATACATTTAAAAGCTTGAAACCATTTCTGTGAGAGATTCTCATAACCGACATAGACCATGTGAGCTACATGGAATCCAATATATCTCCCCATCAAGAGAACCCAATATACCTTGCCACGGTATATAGGCATTACTGGCGTGATCACAAATTCTGATGCCCAACTGAGGGGCTAAAAAAACCTACGGAGTACGTAGTTCTGGGACTTAGGATCAAATCTGTTCGAAAAATATATGGACATATATGATATCATGCCATTCATAAATTATAAGTCTTAAAATCTTAGCATAGCCATAGTTCAAAATATACTCTTTTCTAAAATTCATAGCTTGAAGAACTAGGTATGCAATTTCATAAATACTTGAGGTCATGCTATTTAAACATGCCAATTTTGCTTGAAAACATGCAATAGGGTGAGTTCATGCTAGAAATAATTCTCAATGTATGGGCTTTTGAAACACTTGAAGAATCTCATATAAAATCATGGGTAAAGGATTAGAAACTATTAATTGATGCTAGTAAATCAAATTCATAAGAATTTCACAAATTGGGTAAGAACTCTAGTTTCATAGTTTCATAAATCAAAAGTAAAATCAAGGGTTTTGAGCATAAGGGTGAAAGAAATCTCTTATTGAATACCCACATACCTGAACTTGAAGCTTTCGTAACTAGAACTTATAGGTGAAGACTTGGAGAGGAAGCCCTAGGTCTTGAATCTTGAGTGAAGAATCTTTTTCTTTCTTCTTAAGGTTAGATTGAAGGAATGAGGAGAAATCTAACTAAGTATGAATAAAGACCCTCTAACTAGGCCTAAAATAACTTAGTATAAGAGTTAAAAGAGTGGGAAATTACTAAAATACTCCTAAGAAATGAGTCTAAAAACTTCTAAAAATTTTATCATAGGCTTCCACGGACATGAACCACGGTCTGTGGGATGAAAGTCGTGGTTCTAGGGCACTTTTCAGGCCTCTGAACTGATTTCCACGAGTGGGTTTCATGACCCATGGAACTCCCTTATATTTTTAGGTAAAAAAATCAATTGCAAAACTGATTTCCACAGATGCAATCCATGGTCCGTGTTTGATCCATGAGCCATGGATGCCTCCCATGTTACTGTTTGTCATTTTAATAGATAGACATATATTAGTAAAATATTGATAATATTTCACTCCAGATTTATATTAATGTGTGGTCAGTAGTGTTAGAAAGAAGACTAAAATACCTTTAATTTGGTAGGTACTAGGCCATCTAACTCTTCATATTCTAGGAGTTATGGTTGTTTGAAGTTGACCTTAGTTGAGTCTTACATGAAAATTTAATCGGTTGGGGTGTTTTCAACTCAACTTTGAGCTAGGAGTTCTTTATGACCCTAATTCGTATCTAATACACTCTCCACACTTAAGAATGGATCTTAACACCTATGTACCATTCGAAATCATCGGGTTAGGGTCTTACAACATATGAAAAAAGGTCCATATCTTAGCTTAGAATTTTTGGGGTGTTACAATATCTCCTCCTTGAGATCATTCGTCCTTGAATGAAGACTAACTAAGTTGAGATAGTAGGGAAAGAGTTGCAATCCCACCAACTATGTTTTAAAAGTTGGAGTACTAACATGGTAACTGATTTTTGACTGAAATATAAACTGAGCTAGATTCATGAGACATATATGCATATTGAGAGAATAAGAACACTGACAGGACATGAAACTGAATGTCCAACATGATAGCTGGTCTGGATTAAGAGGAGGGACTTAGCTGAAACTTATAAAGAACGAATGCATTCTTAAATATCATAGTTAGCTGGAAGGAACATAAAATTGAAAGGAGTAACTATATGAGAAAGCTATTTTCTAAACTGAATTTACTAGCATGGGCTTAATCGAACGTAGGGCCTTCTAGCCTTAGGAATGATTACCGACAGGTCTGAACTGATCTGATATGAGGAGTCTTCTATCTTGCTAGCTGAGGCTACTGGACATAAGATATGAGCAGCCTGGGCAGGGAGTATGAACAAGACTATTCCCACCTTAAACAATACGATTGATAACTTTTAAGCTCAGGAACACCTTTTTAACTATACTAACTTTTTGAATATCACAATTACCATTTGCAACTAAAAGTTTCACCAGTGCACATGTAGATACTAAGGTATGAGTCTAATTACCTTCTTTCTCTATGTTCAAGCCTATCTCGACTAAATCTCTTGCATCTAGAGTTACCTTCCAAGAATGATATTCCTTCTTATCACGAAAATCAACTAACCTTGAGCTCTAATCAATGGGTCACTAGGCACACAAAGCAAAGGCCCATATCTATTTTATCATGACATTCAAGCCTATTACTATGATCATCTTATGGCTTTTTTGTAGCTAACACTATCTGAGACTTCTCTCTTTTTTCTTAGCATATTTAGAAGTTGTAACTGCAAGAACTTCTATAAAGAACACACTAAATTTTCTCATCTAACAATTACACATAAAAATTCTTTACCTCGCCTTTCATCCACAACTACAAGCTAAGGTGGAACCATTATATCAAGAGAAAATCTATTACTTCCCATGTAAGTCACTACTTAGCTTCCTCCACTAACAACTATAACAACATAAACCAAGATCACTGAAGGAAATAAGTGTGAGCATAAGCATCACAAATCAAGAAATACTGATCGGTCCTGACTTACACTTAGCGTGATCTAGCCACTCGAGGTGAGGTCTGAGAAGTCTGGTACAAAGGCTTGAGTGTCTCATATCCTGTACATATAAATCATGGTTAGAGTAAGAAAAATTGTAAGCACGAACAGTTCAAGAAATCTGGTCTGAGCATATACATGACATAACATGATTTCATTAGTCATTAGGGCATATCTTGAGGACTGAGCTGAGTACATAGAACTAAAAATACTGTGAGACATAAAATTACACATATATAGAACTAAAAATACTGTGAGACATAAAATTACACATATAACGAGTCTCATGGCATAAAGCTGAGATTTATAAAATCATCAAGTAAGACTAGAATTACTGTCTGGAGCAATTTCTATTCATTCTAAGAGCTGAGCATGAACGTGAATTTGTATAGAGTGCATGAATTTAGCCATGAGTATGATACAAATATTTCTGAGTATATTGTCATCTTGACTGGAGTGCTAGGAAATCCGCTGGAATAAGAATGGACTGATATTCCAGCATAGCTGTTTCTAGAACTCTATGCTAGTTGATTCGCAAGACTCGACTTGGTTCTTCATTTTATCATCTCCATCTTAGCTCAAATATCACCCCTCTAAGTTTGCGAATCTCTCTCCCTAACTAGGCTATAATCAACTACCTCTTGTAAGGTTGGGATATCACTGTGGTACTGGACGCTAAACTCTTCTTGATAGGCTAGCTATAACTGAAGGTGCTAAACCCTTGCTAGGCCTTCTGCTAAGGCATCTCTTGGGTTTTTCTTTACCCTTAAGGCTATCACTAGGGGACTCATACTGTTACTAGAGCACCTAACTACTTTTTCTAACACTTAGCAATTTGACCTTCGCTTATTAGTCTACTAACATCGCATCTCTAAGAACACCATATAGTATACACCTAGCCTTTCCCATAATTAGCAACCTGAGAATTCTAAACTTGTCACACATAGCACCATAGAATATTTGAATACCATTCAACAACATACTACTCTGGATACACATCTACCTTTCTACCATTCAAGGGTCTCATTCACCTATATAAAACATGCTCTTAGTTATCTTAACCAACTATTCTTTCTCTACATACTACCATGGAACCAACACATAAATTATTACTCTTCCCTTAATTCCAAGGGACTTATAAACTCAATACTCACCTCATTGATACATGACTATGGTTATATACTCCAGTCCATCATTATCCCAATCTTATAGCTACTATGATTCTATATTCATATACCTATCTCTGGGGTCATCCTGCTACTTATGGCCCATAACATCTCAATTCACACTAATTGTTGAGTGACTATACTGCCCAAGTGCTTAGAAAACCATAATGTTTGGCTAAGGTGCCACTTCTAGTAAAGCTTTTGGAAGGGGTCTGAGAGAATATTCTACTATAGGCTCAAATGCATGAGTGGAGAATGGTACATGCTTTGAATTAGAAGACTTAAAACACTAGTGGGCTCCTCTCAAGCCCTTGTGCAGTCTCTCAACTTTTTGATGGCTCTATCTAAGAGCATCTCACTGACAGAAATCTGAACTTTACTGTTTCCATCATCTCAAAGATGAGGCAGGATTGGAGGAATTGGATTAACGTATGAGTCTGCATAAAGATCTAAAGGAACAGTTCTATTGGATGATTTGGAGTATGAAAGAAGTGAAATATTTCTTAAATGTCCTGTAGCCTCCTGATTATAAGTATGGTGCACAACACACTCATAAGCAAGACTCTACTAGATAGTCTTAACAGACACCCTAGGACACTTAAACTCTGTGCTCTGATACCAAGTTTATCACACCCTAAGCCTACCCCTTGGACATAACACAGTGCTTAGAGTCACAAGTGACCCCAAGCTAACCCATGGACTGACATACTACTGAGATACAGACTGAAAGATAATGCAGAAGCTAAAACATGTGTTAACTCTTGAAGAATATTTTAATAAAATGAACTTTCATAAAATGGAAATATAAAGTCCTTTGAAAACTAATACAACTAATTGACTGACTGACTGTCTATCTATGAAGCCTCTACTAACTGATGAGTTGCTGGGACAGGACCCCAGCTAACTCTAAATGACTGTAAACTGAAATAAAGTAACAATTTAAATAACTCTTAGTCCCCGAATGATGAGGACTCACCAAGCTGCTAGATGTGCTACTGATCTACTAGCCACGAGTCTGGGAGTGTGCTACTGAATCTACATCATGATAGGATGCATCACAAAGAGGTATGCGGTCAGTACTATGGAATGCACTGAGTATGTGATAATAGCATAAACCATGATAAAATATACTTAAAACATACTTGAAGCTGAAATTATATGATAATAGTAAAATCTGTAATGCAATAACTCAATGCAATATCATAAGCTAAAAACAAACTTATAATTGTCAGTAATAATAGAAAGTCTGAAATCTGAAATCTGAAAGCAAAGAGTCAAATACATTTAAAAGCTTGAAACCTTTTCTATCAGAGATTCTCATAATCGACATAGACCATGTGAGCTATATGGAATCCAATGTATCCACCCCATCGAGAGGACCCAATATACCTTGCCAGAGTATAGAGGCATTACTAGCGTGATCACAAATTCTGATGCCCAACTAAGGGGTTATATAAACCTACGGGGGTACGTAGTTCTTGGGCTTAGGATACTCTCACCCCATCCATTTTGGTGCTAAATATTACTCCCAAAAATATACTATAGCTCATATATATACTAGGCATATTTGATGCAAAAACTGATCATAACTCATGGACATCTCTGATGTCAAATCTGTTTGAAAAGTATATGGACATATCTGATGTCATGCCATTCATAAATCATAAGTCTTAAAAGCTTAGCATAGCCATAATTCAAAATTTACTCTTTTTTAAAATTCATAGCTTGATAAAATAGGTATACAATTTTTATAAATACTTGAGGTCATGCTATCTAAATATGCCAATTTTGCTTGAAAACATGCAATAGGGTGAAATCATGCTAGAAATCATTCTCAATGCATGGGCTTTTGAAACATTTGAAGAAAATCATATAAAATCATGGATAAAGGATTAGAAACTCTTAATTGATGCTAGTAAATCAAATTCATAAGAATTTCACAAATTAGTTAAGAACCCTAATTTCATAGTTTCATAAATTTAAAATAAAATCAAGGGTTTTGGGCATAAGGGTGAAAGGAATCCCTTATTGAATACCCACATACCTAAACTTGAAGCTTTCGTAGCTAGAACTTAAAGGTGAAGACTTGGAGTGGAAGCCCTAGTCTTGAAGCTTGAGAGAAGAATCCCTTTCTTTCTTCTTGAGGTTAGATTGAAGGAATGAGAAGGAATCTAACTAAATAGGAATAAAGACCCTCTAAATAGGCCTAAAATGACTTAGTATAGGAGTTAAAAGGGTGGAAAATTACTAAAATATCCCTGTGAAATGAGTCTAAAAACTTCTGAAAATTTCATCATAGGCTTCCACGGACATGAACCACGGCCCGTGGGATGAAAATCGTCGTTCCAGGTCACTTTTCAGGCCTATGAACTAATTTCAATGAGTGGGTTTCACGACCCATGGATCATTCCACGACCCGTGGAATCCCCTCGTAGGTTTTAGGCAAAAAAATCAATTGCAGGACTGATTTCCACGGATGCAATCCACGAGCCGTGCAAGCCTCCCGTGTTTACTGTCTGTCATTTTGATAGATAGATACATTTCAGTAAAATACTGATAACTTTTTACTCTGGACTCGTATTAATACACGGTCAGTGGTGTTGGAAAGAAGACTCAAAAACCTTTAATTTGGTGGATACTAGACCACCTAACTATTTATATTTTAGGAGTTATTGTCGTTTTAAGTTGATGCTAGTTGAGTCATATATGAAAACTTAATTGGTTGGGGTGCTTTCAACTCAACTTTGAGCTAGGGGTTCTTTATGGCCCTAATTTATATATAATACACTCTCCACACTTAATAATGGATTTTAAAACCTATGCACCATTAGAAATCATCGGGTTAGGGTTTAACAACATATGAAGAAAAGTCTAGGTCTTAGCTTAGAATTTTTGAAGTGTTACAATATCTTCCCCTTGGGATCATGCGCCCTCGAATGAAGACTAACTAAGTTGAGATAGTAGGGAAAGAGTTGCAATACCACCTACTAAGTTTTAATAGCTGAAGTACTAACATGGTAACTGATTTCTGACTGAAATATAAACTGAACTAGATTCATGAGACATGTATGCAAATTAAGAGCATAAGAACACTGACAAGACATGAAACTGAATGTCCAACGTGATAGCTGGTCTGGATTAAGAGGAGGGACTTAGCTGAAACTTAGAAAGAACGAATGCATTCTTATAAATCATAGTTAGCTGGAAGGAACATAAGACTGAGAGGATTAATTGTACGAGAAAGCTGTTTTCCTAAACTGAACTTACTAGCATGGACTGAAATGAATGTAGGGCCTTCTAGCCTTAGAAATGATTATCGGCAGGTCTGAACTGATCTGATATGAGGAGTCTACCATCTTGATAGCTGAGGCTACTGGACATAAGATATGAGCACCCTGGGCAGGGAGTATGAACAAGACTATTCTCTCCTTAAACAATACGATTGACAACTTTTAAGCTCAGGAACACCTTTTTAACTACACTAACTTTTTGAATACCACAATTACCAGTTACAACTAAAATTCTCACCAGTTCACATATAGATACTAAGGTCTGAGTCTAATTACCAGCTTTCTCTATGTTCAAGACTCGACTAAATCTTTTACATCTAGAGTTACCTCCCAAGAATGATATTCCTTCTTATCAAGAAAATTAACTAACCTTGAGCTCTAATCAATGGGTCACTAGGAACACAAAGCAAAGGCCCACATGTATTTCATCATGACATTCAATCCTATTACTATGATCATCTTATGACTTCTTTGTAGCTGACACTATATGAGACTTCTCTAGTTTTCCCTAGCATATCTTGAAGCTGTAACTGCAAAAACTTCTATAAAGAGACACACTAAATTTTCTCATCTAACTATTACACATAAAAAATCTTTACCTCGCCTTTCATCCATAACTACAAGTTAAGGTGGAACCATTACATCAAAAGAAAATCTATTACTTCCCATCTAAGCCACTACTTAGCTTCCTGCACTAACAACTATGGCAAAATAAACCAAGATCACTGAAGGAATTGAGTGTGAGCATAAGCATCACAAATAAAGAAATACTGATTGGTCCTGACTTACACTTAGCATGATCTAGCCACTCGAGGTGAGGTCTGAGAAGTCAGGTACAAAGGCCTGAGTGTCTAACATCCTGGATATATAAAGCATGGTTAGAGTAAGGAGAATCGTAAGCATGATTTGTTCAAGATATCTGGTCTGAGCATAACATGATGTAGCATAATTTCATTAGCTGTTAAGGCATATCTTGAGGACTGAACTGAGTACATAGAACTGAGAATACTGTGAGACATAAAATTACACATATAACGAGTCTCATAGCATAAAGCTGAGATTCATAGAATCGTAGAGTAAGACTAGAATTACTGTCTGGAGCAATTTCTGTTTGTTCTAAGAGCTGAGCATGAACATGAATCTGTATAGAGTGCACGAATTTAGCCATGAGTATGATACAAATATGTCTGAGTATAGTGTCATCTTGACTGAAGTGCTAGGAGATCCACTGGAATAAGAATGGACTGATATTCCAGCATAGTTATTTCTAGAATCCTATACTAGTTGAGTCGCAAGACTCGAGTTGGTTCTTCATTCTATCATCTTCCCTTTAGCTCAAACATAATCCCTCTAAGTCTGCAGATCTCTTTCCCTAACTAGGCTATAATCAACTAACTCTTATAAGGTTGGGGTATCACTGTGGTCCTGGACGCTAAACTCTTCTTGATAGGCTAACTATAATTGAAGGTGCTAAACCCTTGCTAGGACTTCTGCTAAGGCATCTCTTGGCTTTATCTTTACCCTTAAAACTATCACTAGAGGACTCATACTCTTAGTGGCGCACCTAACCACTTTTTCCAACACTTAGAAATCTGACCTTTGTTTATTTGTCTACTAACATCACAGCTCTAAGAACACCATATAGTATACACCTAGCCTTTCCCATAATTAGCAACCTGAGAATTCTAAACTTGTCACACATAGAACCATAGAATCTTTGAATACCATGCACCATCATACTACTCTGGATTCATATCTACCTTTCTACCATTCAAGGGTCTCATTCACCTAGATCAAACATGCTCTGAGTCATCTTAACCAACTATTCTTCATATACATACTACCGTGGAACCTACACATAACTTATTACTCTTCCATTAATGCCAAGGGACTTATCAACCCAATATTCACCTCATTGATACATGACTATGGTTATATACTTCAGTCCATCACTCTCCCAATCTTATACCTACTATGCTTCTATATTCATACACCTAGCTCTGGGGTCATCCTGCTACTTATGACCCATAACATCTCAATTCACACTAACTGTAGAGTGACTATACTACCCAAGCGCTTAGAAAACCATAATTTTTGGCTAAGGTGCCACTCATAGTAATGTTTCTGGAAGGGGCCTGAGAGAACATTCTACTATAGGCTAAACTGCACGAGTGAAGAATGGTACATGCTTTGAATCAGAAGACTTAATGCACTAGTGGGCTCCTCTCAAGCCCCTGTGCAGTCTCTTAACTTTCTGATGTCTCTATCTGAGAGCATCTAATTGAGTGAAATCTAAACTTTACTATTTCCACCACCTCGAAGATGAGGCATGATTAGAGGAATTAGATTAACATATGAGACTGCATAAAATTCTTAGGGACTAGTTCTATTGCATGATTTGGAGTATGAAAGAAGGGAAACATTTTCTAAATGCCCTGTAGCCTCCTGATTATAAGTATGGTGCACAACACACCTATAAGCAAGATTTTACTAGACACAGATTCACAAACACCCTATGACACTTAAACTCTATGCTCTGATATCAAGTTTATCATGCCCCAAGCCTATTCCTTGGATATAACACGGTGCTTAGAGTCACAAGTGACCCCAAGCTAACCCATGACCTTGCATACGACTGAGATACAAACTGAAAAATAATGCGAAAGCTAAAACATGTGTTGAACTCTTGAAGAATATTATAATAAAATGAACTTTCATAAAACTGAAATATAAAGTCCTTTAAAAACTGATACAACTAACTGACTAACTGACTGTCTATCTATGAAGCCTCTATTAACTGATGAGTTGCTGGGATAGGACCCAGCCAACTCTAAATGACTGCAAACTGAAATAAAGTAACAATCTAAATAACTCTAAGTCCCCAAATAATGAGAACTCACCAAGCTGCTGGATGTGATGCTGATCTTCTAGACACGAGTCTGGGAGTGAGCTACTGAATCTATATCATGATAGGATGCAACGCAAAGAGGTATGTGATCAGTACTACAGAATGTACTGAGTATTCGAGATATGCATAAACCATGATAAAATATGCTTAAAACATACTTGAAGCTGAAATCATATGATAATAGTAAAATCTGTAATGCAATGACTCAATGCAATATCATAAGCTAAAAACATATTTATAATCGTAAGTAATAATAGGAAGTCTAAAATCTGAAAGGAAAGAGTCAAATACATTTAAAAGCTTGAAACTTTTCTATCAGAGATTCTCATAACCGACATAGACCATGTGAGCTACATGGAATCTGATGTATCCGTCCCATCGAGAGGACCCAATATACCTTGCTAGAGTATAGAGGCATTTCTAGCGTGATCACAAATTCTGATGCCCAACTGAGGTGCTATATAAACCTACGGGGGTACATAGTTCTTGGGCTTAGGATACTCTCACCCCATCCATTTTGGTGCTAAATATTACTCCTAAAAATATACTATAGCTCATATATACTGGGCATATCTGATGCCAAAACTGATCATAACTCATGGACATATCTGATATCAAATCTGTTCGAAAAGCATATGACATATCTGATGTCATGCCATTCATAAATCATAAGTCTTAAAAGCTTAGCATAGCAATAGTTGAAAATATCATTTTTTCTAAAATTCATAGCTTGAAAAACTAGGTATGCTCATAAATACTTGATGTCATGCTATCTAAACATGCCAATTTTGCTTGAAAATATGCAATAGGGTGAAATCATGCTAGAAATCATTCTCAATGCATGGACTTTTGAAATACTTGAAGAATCTCATATAAAATCATGGGTAAAGGATTAGAAACCATTAATTGATGCTAGTAAATTGAATTCATAAGAATTTCACAAATTGGGTAAGAACTCTAATTTCATAGTTTCATAAATCCAAAGTAAAATCAAGGGTTTTGGGCATAAGGATGAAAGCAATCCCTTATTGAATACCCACATACCTGAACTTGTAGCTTTCATAACTAGAACTTGAAGGTGAAGACTTAGAGAGGAAGCCCTAGGTCTTGAAGCTTGAGAGAAGAATCCCTTTCTTTATTCTTGAGGTTAGATTGAATAAATGAGGAGGAATCTAACTAAGTATGAATAAATACCCTCTAACTAGGCCTAAAATGACTTAGTATAGGAGTTAAAAGAATGGAAAATTACTAAAATACCCTTGAGAAATAAGTCTAAAAACTTCTAAAATTTTTGTCATAGGCTTCCACAGACATGAACCATGGCCCATGGAATGAACCACGGTCTGTGGGATTAAGGTCGTGGTTCCAGGGAATTTTTCAGGCCTCTAAATTGATTTCCACGAGTGGGTTTCACGACCCATGGTTCATTTCATGACCTGTGAAACTCCCTCGTGGTTTTTAGGCAAAATAATTAATTACAAGACTGATTTCCATGGATGCAATCCATCGTCCGTGGTTTGATCCACGAGCCGTGGATGCCTCCCGTGGTTACTGTCTGTCATTTTGATAGACAAACACATTTTAGTAAAATACTGGTAAAATTTTACTCCAGACTCGTATTAATGCGAGGTCAATGCCGTTGGAAAGAAGACTCAAATATCTTTAATTTGGTGGGTACTAGGCCACCTAACTCTTCATATTCTAGGAGTTATGATCGTTTAAAGTTGACCCTAGTTCAGTCTTATATGAAAACATAATCGGTTGAGTGCTTTCAACTCAACTTTGAGCTAGGGGTTCTTTATGACCCCAATTCATATCTAATACACTCTCCACACTATAATGGATCTTAACACCTATGCACCATTAGAAATCACTGGATTAGGGTCTAACAATATGTGAAGAAAGGTGCAGATCTTAGCTTAGAATTTTTGGGGTGTTACAATTACGCTGGTAGCGTGAATGTACATTAAGGGTCTGCTCAGGTCTAAGTTGACATCAGGTGCCAGTTGCGTCCCTAAGTTAGGGCGTGATAATTATTATGGAACAACCGTTTATATATTTATTTATTTATTCAATTCAATAAAGTCTCATTTGAAATAGATCATTTTATTTGCATGTGTGTCATTTACTTATACACTAGACGATTTAGTGTATGAAGTCTTTTAGCTCATGCACGGAAGATTGAATTGTGGATTCTTATAATTCATAAAATTATGTTCACAATCAAAGATGAGGTTGGACAAATATCCTGACGATTGTAGCATAGTATTAATATAATATAATCTTGATTATAGGAGTGCTCGCGTTCCAACTTTTTGTGCTAGTATGTGATATTGGGCATATTTATATGCCCGTTTATCGTATTTTACCCATATTTACCTTATGTTTTGAGAATATTACTTACTATATATTGTGTGTTTCGATTAGAATTGCTATATGTTGCACTAAGACACATGATTAGATACTTGCAGGCAAAATGACGCGGGAAATGACCATGAAAAGGCTAAACGGAAAAGTAAAGCATGGAAGGGATGTAGAGGAATGCGTGGGAGAAAACAAGAAGGTGAAAATAGGTCGGGAGCAGCCGGGTGCACACCTGGCATGGTGCTCCAGGCCTCAAACTACCACAGTGCTTTGCTGGCGCCTTCCAGGCGTGGCACCCCAAAAGGGAACCCAGGCAGGCGCATCCATGGCACAGCGCGCCAGGCTTCAAAAAACCAAATCCTAATTCGGGCACCTTCAAGGCGCAGCACCAGATCCCAAACTCCCGCAAGAACATCTTGGAACCTTCCAGGCGTGGTGCGCTAGGGGTAAAACAACTGGCAGCCCAGCTGGGCGCATCAGAGGTGCGGCGCACCAGGCGCGGTGCACCAGGCGCCATCCCAACAGATTCGTCAGCCTTTTTCTGTTCTGATTTCAAGAAGGAAAAGGGGTTATTTCCCAAACCCTATAAATAGAACCTTGTACGTTTTTTGAAGGGTTCCGTCATAATTTTGGAGAGCAAGAGGCAAGAATAGAGTTCACCATTAGGTTTTTTTTCTTCTTCCTTTTTTTTGTCATACTTTAGATGAAAAGAATATTCTCTTTGTTCTTCGTTGAATTATGAGTGGCTAAGAACCCTTGTTCTGGGGTTACGGCTACAAACGCATGACTATTTAGTATTGAATTTTGGATTGATTGTTCGTTTACCATTATTAGCTGTTCTTATATTCCTATTTTAGTATTTTGATGCTTGGACGCCATTAAAATAAACATATAACCTTGTTGTGAACTCGAGAGAGGAATTAACAAGGTAGACCGAGGAATATAAGGACAAGACCTCTCTTTTGTATCGTAAAGAGTAGGTTAGTGACTAGGATAGAGATATATCTAGAACGCCTTGCTTGGTTCATATGGAAAGAAATATAAATGCTTTTAAAATATGATGTCACATCCCCGCTCAACGATGTAGTTGTGATACTATTTTGAATAGGCAACTAGAGGCTCGAGAGACCATAGTTGTAATATCAACCCCAGAATCAATAACTAGGTAAATAAACAAGCCAATTCAAGTGATTACTACTTAGGATTGTGTAATAAAGTTGTAACCCTGGAATTCTCTCTAAACTTGGAATCAACAATCATTACTTATTTTCAATTCATTTGGTCAATTTACTTTAATTCATTAATTACTACAAAATCATCTTTGAGTTACTTTTGTACTTATTTATTTAAGCTGTGTACGAATAAGGTGGAATATTTGCTAAGTCACAAGTCTCTTCGGTACGATATCCAGACTAACCAGTCCCTATTACTTGGATGACCACGTACACCTGCGTGTGAGTGGATATCGCCTAACAAGTTTTTGGCGCCGTTGCCGGGGACTTAGAAATTAGCAAATTTCTAACTTTTCTTATACGGCTTTATTATTCAAGTATTGACAACTTGATCTTAGCATTTGGTAAAATCTGCAGGTACAAACTTTGAGCTATCAAAAAACTGGAAAGGAAGAAAGATTTGGTAGAGCCACACCCTGAGCCTGAAAGACTATTTCATCAGCGGAGAAGGGCAGCTGCTCTTTATCCTATTAAGTTTCAGGCGGTGGCTGAGGAGACAATTCCGTTAGTTGAACAACTCGAAGTTGTTATCGCAGAAATGGCAGCAGCAAGGCCCGTGCGCGATGTGGCAATACCACTCTTGACCAATGTCATAAACAGCATCCAAAAACCCGAACCGAGTGGTCGTTTTGAGCTAAAACAGAGTATGATACAACTTTTGCACACCAATGGACAGTTCACGGGCTTATCACATGAGGACCCGCAGACACACATTCAAATTTTTTTGGAAATCTGTGATACATTTGTACCAACAGGGGTCGCAGTGGACTACGTGAGGCTGACATTGTTTCTGTTTTCTCTACTTGGGGAAGCGAGGAGATGGTTGAAAGCGGAGCCACCGAACTCCATAACTTCATGGGATGAATTGGCTTAGAAATTCTTGACGCGTTTCTTTCCCTCCGGGAAAACAGCCAGGCTGAGGAGTGAGATTCTGAGTTTCAGGCAGAAAGATGGTGAAAATATCTACACAGCTTAGGAGCGATTTAAGGCCCTCCTTATGGCATGCCCTCATCATCAGCAGACTAATGAAGTGTTAGTACATACATTCATTGAGGCGCTTGAGCCTCATTCGAAGATCTTATTAGATTGTGCAGCAGACGGGAAAGCACTTGAGAAGACATATGACCAGCTGTATACTCTTCTGGAGAGGATGGCGCAGAGCAATTCAGAATGAAACAGTGATGTTAGCAGAGCTAGACCTAATAAGGTTGCCGGAATGCTTGAGGTAGATTCCAACACGACTTTATTTGTCAAGGTGGAGTCTATGGCTAATCAGATGAGCAACATAGCTACTGTTCTCAACAAATTGGCTCTTGGGAATAATCAGGCGCAGGTTAATGCAGTTCAGCCAACAACTACTCAGTTTTGTGATACCTGTGGAGGTGACCATCTATCAGAAGATTGTGCAGCAAATCCAGATTCTGTGAACTTTGTTGGTTATGCTCAGAGAGGTGGAAATCAGAATTATGGGAATGCATACAATGCAAATCTGCGAAATAATTTGTCATATGGGAACAACCAAGGCCAGAACCAATTCAGGCCACAAGGACAGAATCAACAGTTTGCTGGAAACAACAAGCCTGCGGTCATACCTAGAAACATCGAAGACATGCTGAAGTCTATCATGGAGAGCCAAGAAAAATGTAAAGCAAAATTTGAAGCAACTGCCAAGGATCACTCAACTGCCACCCGAAATTTAGAAAAGCAAATGGGGTAGCTGGCTGGAGCACAAAATGCGAGACCAGATGGTAGTCTTCCAGGATATACTGACCCAAATCCCAAGTAGGTGAATGCAGTCACTACTATAAGTGAGTAGGAGTTGAAAGAATTGGCACCAAAGAAAGTAGATCCCAAGGTAGTTGAAGTTGCATCCGGAAAGGCAAAAGCTGGGACTGAGACTGAGGTGAAAAGAGATGAAGTTATTGTGAAGCCTCCTCCACCATTCCCACAGAAGTTGATAAAATCGAGAGAGTAGGTTGGATTCAAGAAATTTCTTGACCTCTTGAGGCAGGTACACCTAAACCTCCCACTCATAGATGTTCTTCAGGGAGTCCCAAAGTATGCAAAATATATCAAGGACATTGTGGCAAACAAGAACAGGCTGACCGAATATGACACAGTTGCTCTTATAGAGGTATTCACTTCTCAGATTCAGAATAGGTTGCCCACCAAGTTGAAAGATCCGAGAAGTTTTACTATTGAGATCACTATTGGTCAGAAGGTTATAGCTCGAGCACTATGCAATCTTGGGGTAAGTATTAACCTTATGCCATCTTCGGTCTTCAAGAAGATGGGGTTGGGTAGTCCTCACCCCACTACAATTGTTCTGCAGCTTGCAGACAGATCTTTGGCTAGACCTGAAGGCATTATAGAAGATGTATTGGTGCAGATTAGTTCGTTGATCTTTTCGGTAAACTTTGTGATCTTGGACTTTGAACCAGACCCGAAAGTTCCATTTATTTTGGGACATCCGTTATTGGCTACAGGGAGAGTAGTGATTGATGTGGCAGCAGGGCAGCTCACCATGACAGCACATGACAAGGTGGAAGTCTTCAATGTGTATAAGGCAATGAAGTTTCTTGCATTATATGAGGACTTATCGGCTATTACTATGGTAGAAACAGACACAAGGGTACCCCTCATCACTTCCTCAGATCCATTGGAGAGATCCCTCACAGGGACAGATTTGTATGGAGATGGAGCAGCACATGAGATGATTCAATGCTTGGAGGCAGCTTGTGCATTGTCTAGTACTATTGCGTTTGAGCCTCTTAATAAACCATTGAGGTCTCCTCCCAAGCTGTCTATTGAAGAAGCCCCAAAGTTAGAGATGAATCTACTCCCACTGCATTTGAAGTATGCATATTTTGGTGAAGATGATACGCTTCCGGTAATCTTAGCAGCCGGGTTGAATGGAGTACAGGTTAATGAGTCACTAGCAGTGTTGTAAAGAAGGAAGAGAGCAATTGGGTGGAAGATGTATGATATTCATGGAATCAATCCATCATTTTGCATGCACAAGATATATATGGAGGAGGGGTACAAGCCCATGACACAACATCAGAGGAGATTGAATCCTCCTATGAAAGAGGTAGTGAGAAAAGATGTGATCAAGTGGCTAGACGCAGGTATTGTTTTTCCCATCTCAGATAGAGAGTGGGTCAGCCCTGTGCAATGTATCCCCAAGAAAGAGGGGTTGACTGTGATAAAGAATGAGAAGGATGAGCTAATTTCGACACGTACAGTCACTGGGTGGAGAATTTGCATGGACTACAGAAAATTAAATGAAGACACCCGCAAAGATCACTATCCCATTCCCTTCATTGATCAGATGTTGGATCGGTTAGCTGGCCAAGAGTGCTTTTACTTTCTAGATGGATATTCTGGCTACAATCAAATAGCCATAGCACCTGAGGATCAAGAGAAGACGATGTTTACTTGTCCTTATGGCACATATGCTTTCAAGTGTATACCCTTTCGGCTTTGCAATGCGCGACTACATTTCAGAGGTGTATGATGGCTATTTTCTCGGATATGGTGGAAGAGATTGTGGAAATATTTATGGATGACTTCTCATTGTTTGGTAAGTCGTTTGGTACTTGTTTGCAAAATCTGGATAGGCTCCTTGCGAGATGTGAAGAGACGAATCTGGTGCTTAATTAGGAGAAGTGCCACTTTTTGGTCACGAAAAGCATTGTCCTTGGCCATAAAGTGTCAAAGATAGGGCTCGAAGTAGACCGCTCGAAGATAGAGGTTATTGAGAAACTACCACCTCCAGTTTCTGTACGAGGGGTTTGTAGTTTTCTTGGACATGCAAGCTTCTACAGACGCTTCATCAAAGACTTATCCAAGATATCCAGGACAATGTGCAAGTTGTTAGAGAAAGAGGTGAAGTATGAGTTCAATGATGACTGTGTAAAGGCGTTTGAAAATCTGAAGAAGCGTTTGATTTAAGCTCCTATATTGATTGCTCCAAATTGGGAGCTACCCCTTCGAGCTTATGTGTGATGCAAGTGATGTTGCGGTTGGAGATGTGCTGGGGAAGAGAGTGAACAAGGTATTTCATTCTATCTACTATGCAAGTAAGACTCTTGATTCAGCTCAGACAAACTACACAGTTACTGAGAAAGAGATGCTGACACTAGTCATTGCTTTTGACAAGTTTCACTCCTATCTTGTGGGAACGAAAGTGATTGTATACACGAATCATGCTGCTATCCGGTACTTATTCAGCAAGAAGGATGCGAAGCCAAGACTTATTCGGTGGATTTTGCTATTGCAAGAGTTTGACTTAGAGATAAAAGACCGAAAGGGCACAGAGAACCAAGTGGCTGACCATTTGTCTAGACTTGAAGACTGGTCTCCTGTGCCCAATAAAGGACATATCAGGGAGGAGTTTCCAGACGAACAACTCCTAGCCCTTAGTATTTCTGAGCTCCCATGGTATGCTGATCTTGTCAATTTAGTGGTGAGTGGGGTGTATCCCCCGGAAGCCACTACACAACAGAAGAAGAAGCTGTATCACGACTCTCGATTCTATCTATGGGATGAGCCTTATTTGTTTAAGCAGGGTCCGGATCAAATAATTAGAAGATGCATTCTGGAAAGTCAAGTGAGGGAGATCTTAGAGAGTTGTCATTCTTCTCCTTATGGGGGACATTATGGAGGAGAGCGCACAACACATAAAATGTTACAGTCGGGCTCCTATTGGCCCACTATATTCAAAGATGCGGCAACTTTCGTCAAGAGTTGTGATCAATGCCAGAGGACTGGAGCTATATCAAGAAGGCATGAGATGCCTTTGCAGAATATCCGTAAGGTGGAGATTTTTGATGTATGGGAAATTGACTTCATGGGTCCCTTCCTACCTTCCTTCGGCAATAAGTATATGCTTGTTGTGGTGGATTATGTGTCCAAGTGGGTAGAAGCAGTCGCCCTTCCAACCAATGATGCAAAGGTAGTATTGAAGTTTGTCAAGAAGAATATATTCATAAGATTCGGTACTCCACGAGCTATAATCAGTGATCGTGGGACGCATTTCATCAATAATTGGTTCAGCAAATTATTAGCGAAGTATGGGGTGCGTCACAAGGTGGCTACTGCATATCATCCCCAAACGAGCGGGCAGTTTGAGGTGTCTAATTGGGAAGTGAAACAGATTTTGGAGAAGACCGTGAATGCACAGAGAAAGGATTGGCCGGAGAAGCTTGATGATGCACTATGGGCGTACAAAACTGCCTACAAAACACCCATTGGAGCTTCTCCGTATCGGCTTGTATATGGTAAGGCTTGTCATTTGCCAGTAGAGTTGGAACACCAAGCCTATTGGGCCATAATAAAGCTTAATCTGGATGACGAACTGGCTGGGCAGAAGAGGCAAATGCAACTTAACGAACTTGATGAGTTTAGGTTGTAAGCTTATGAGAATGCCAAGCTTTACAAGGAGAAGACGAAGATATGGCATGACAAGCATATCCTTCCACGCTCGTTTGAACCCAGCCAACAAGTCCTCCTATTCAACTCAAGGATAAAACGTTTCCCCGGAAAGCTTAAGTCTAAGTTGTCTAGACCATTTGAGGTAGTGCGGATGACTCCGCATGGCGCAGTTGAACTCCGAAAGATCAGCGACATGCTTACATTCTTGGTGAACGGTCAAAGGGTGAAACACTTTTGGTCTAAAGATGTGGACAGCGAGAAAACCTCAATCACCCTGTCAGATGAGTGATCTTTGAGGTTGCATCATGCCGCGATGTTAAATCAGGCGATGTGTGGGAGGCAACCCATGAATGTATTGTAATAGTTAGGACAGAAATATCAAAAATTCAAAAATATGAGTCATGCCACGACCAAACCTAAGGCGCTAGGTGGGAGGAAACCCACCGTTTTTCTAATAGGTTGTTTTTGTAGGTAGAAAAAGGAAAACGCCAGCTACAAACGCACGGGGAGAGGTAAGTAACGAAAAATTTGAGTCCTAGGGGTCTGGCGGAGCCTTGGCGCGCCACCCCAGGGCATGAACTACCGAGCACCAGGTGCACCGCGCCACGTGGATGCCCATCCAGGCGCGACAGAGGCGCGACTCCCCATGCTCAACCCCAGTTGGGCGCGACATAGGCGCACCGCGCCAATGGGTGAACCACTGAGGGCTGACGCTGGCGCGTTCCAGGTGCAGCATGCCACCTGCTGAACTACTGAATGCCTCGACTGGCACATCTTGGGCGCGGCGCCCCATACCTTTTTCGGGTAGTGAACTCGGTCAAGGGTCAAAGGTCAACGACCTAAGACCCAAAATATTGACCACAAGCCTTTTAAATCACCACCTAAAGCCTAATTTGTCTCTAAATATTTTCAAAGGAGCGTCGCCCCTCCCCTTTCACTCTCCCAAAATTTTCTCTCTTCCTCTATTGTTGCTTTCCTCAAAGCTCAATCAAAGTCCATAATTTCTCAAGGTAATTTCTCCCTTTACTTTCTAATGCTTTCTACTACTTGTTTATGCTTTTCATGTTCAAGATTAGTTGGTGTAATCTTTGTTTATCTTGTTGGAAGAATTTAACATTTTTTCCACCATTGATGAAAGCTTGAAAGCTTAAAATACATCCACTAAAGAAGATTATTTTTTGTAGTTTCACTAATGTTGGTGGATTTTGAATTTTGTCTCTTATTTTGTGTGGGTCTTGGTTTATGGAAAGCATAATACGTAGTAGAATGAGATGGGTCACCCTAGAAACTTCAAGAAAAATCACATGAATGTGTAGTACATGGAATGAAGTGGTGACCTTGAATAATGTTTAATCTTGAAAAAAAGAGGGTAGAGAATCCTTGAGAATTTTATGGAATGTATTTATATAAATAATTTGGTGGATGTGGTGTCGTAGGTTGACAAACTTAACTTGTGTTAACAGAGGGAAGTCTGAGTACCTCATGTTATCAACCTATAGACACCATTGCTAGCGAAATAAGTGTGGGGTTGTCATGATCCTATGAAAAACACTCATTTAGCTAGCTCTCATTGTACTGGGCTGATTTATATGATTTATGTGTTGTAGGTACAATGCCACCACGAGGAAAGAAACCGTCTACTGAGGGCACCACGAGCAAAAGGTCCCGGAAAAGGGAATCCTACGGAATGGCAGCCCCCTCAAATCCGCGGGCACCCCCGCGACAGTTTGGAACGAGAGCAGTAATCATGAGGGGGAAAGACTGGTTTGAGTAACCAGACGAGCATGTTGATGAGGCTCGGTTGCAAAGGGAATTCCCCCAAATTCATGAAATGATCTACAGATTGGGTGCCCAATATATCTTCCAGGATCCCGGAGAGTGCAACCTCACCTTGGTGAGGGAATTCTACGCCAACTGGCAGACAGGTGAAGGAGAAAGCCAAAAGGTAACTGTTCGAGGGAAGAATGTCCGGTTTACTATGCGGGTCCTTAATGAGTTCCTTGGGACACCACATGCTGATGGAGCACCCTACCTGGAGATGAGAGAAGAGCCCCCATATAGAGACATCCGCCACACACTTTGTGGGGTGAATTCCATGGCTCGTTGGGCATGAAGCACAGACACAGGGAGACATGCCACCCTGCATTATGCCTATTTCAACCAGAAAGCCAGAGTTTGGTTAAAAATTTTGTGTAGCACTCTCCTACCATGCAAGCACACTACTGGGGTGACCAAGGATAGAGTAGTGCTGGTATACATGCTTATGAAGGGCATGCCAATCAATGTAGCGTCGATATTAAGGCAGAATATGATGAAGTTCCAAAACAACAAGAGATGGCGCTTTTGTTACGGAGGATTGGTAACCCGTTTCCTCAGGCAGCAGGATATCGAGGAGGAAATTCATGATTTGGTCCCTCCCCAAGTCCCATACCTGGTAAGCCAACTGGTTGATGTAACCAAGACGAAGACCCAAGATCCTATACACGAGCCCATACTTTCAAATGCTGATCGACAAGCTCGTGATGAGAGTTGGATGGGGAGGATGTATGGCATGGCAGATTTGCAGTTGAGGATTGGTGGTCGGCCTGCGATCGAGGAAGAAATATTAGCGTTGAATGATAGATACCCAATGACGGAGAGTTCAATGTACATATGTAGGGTGGGTCCAGCTTTTCAGGAGCCCCTAGATGATGATGAGCCTACTGTACACGACACTCATGATGATGAGGACGATGAGGATGATGATGCTAGTACCGCACAGATGGCGGTAGATGATGAGGCAGCCGACCAGGATCAGGAATTCATTCTTGATGATGATGACGATGATGCCTAGAGGCCCAGGGAGTTCCTTCTCTCACTCTTTACCCTTGTATTTATTTTAAGCACTAGGACAGTGCCATGTTTTAAGTGTGGGGTGGAGAGTCTTAGGAGAAGTACTTCCTACTATCTTTCATTGCTATATCTTGAGGGTGATGAGGCGTCGTGTGACTGCTTTTAGCTGATAATTTGAGTTTGAGTCGATAGTTAGTTTTAGTTTGTGTTGATTTTTTTTCATAGGTTAGGTACCTCGGCTTTTGTTTTCGGTTCTTTTCCTAAGGATAGTCCCTTTGAATCGGGTAGATTTTTTTAGGATAGTTTTTTTTTTTAGGATGCGTCGTAGTAGTAATGACTTGTCCTGATGATCGATGGATGACGAACGTCTTAAGGGAAAATTAGTCATAGGATTGTAGGATTAGAAGCTTGTCCTTTGGAACATAGAAATTCCACTTGGAGCTTTATCTAGACATCATGGGTAGTTCATATGAATTCAAGCAAGTAAGTAAGAACTTCATGAGAGACACATAGGCTCTTTAACTAGACTCAAAAGGTGTAGAAAATGGGCTTAATTGTGTGAGTGCACTCAAGATGTTTGTGTTTGAGCATGCAAGTGTGATATTCCTATACATGTATCATGGTGCCATGTGTGTGTGAGCTGTTGTTTGGTTTCTTGCATAGAATAGCATCTAGAACTTGCCCCGTGTGTGTGTAAATTGTACAAGCATGAATTTTATGGAACATGATTAAGGCATTTTCTTGAAAAACCCATTTTATTTGTTTCTTTGATGATTGTTTGTGCCTACCTTGACATTACCATTAGTGAAGCCCCCTTGAGCCTAGAAGCCTATTTCTTTGTTAAGCCGCATAATGAGCCTATCCACTTTGTTGATACCCCATGAATTTGATCCTAATGAAACTCCCTAGTGCACTATGACTTCTAAAAAGTTGAAAACAAAAGGAGAAGGGTAGATTATAGTGAAGGTGAGTATAGAAACTATCAAAGATGTAGAGCCCGTGCAAATCTTGTAACGTGCTTGTTGTTAGGTACCCAAAGAATTCGAGAAAAAAGAAGAAGAGAAAATTAGCAAAAGAGAAAAGAAAAATGAATGAGGGTTATGCTAGCAACAAGTACGTCTTATATCAAGAGCGAATAATAATTAGAAAAAGTGGTAGTGCAAGAGAGCGTGAACATAGGAGGAATTTAAAAAGAAGGGTGAAGAAAAGAGTAAAAACGTAGTGTCATGTGCAATAGGGAAAAGAGTCACTTTGTACCTAAAAGTATCCTACCTGTCCCGAAGCCGACATTACAACCAAATGAAAGTCCTTGTGATTCCATGAATGTGATTGCTTTGTTGAATTTACTATATACCAAGGGCAAGCCTATGGCATATTGTGATATGTTTGAAACATCTTTTGAGAGAGTGAGCGCTTAAATGATTCAAAATGCCCCCATTGAAAGGAAAGTGTGTGATTGTAAACGGGGGCAATACTAAATTGTGAGGGCACTCATGGCATGTATTTGGTAGTGTTATTACTTGCATTGTTCACACATAGATATGTTGGCCCAATATTGTGATAAAGAGTCGGTTATAGAGGGTGTTTGGTTTCAAGTGAAAGATCTTAAGAGCTAAAAATGGTTTTTGAATGTGCTTGCTTAATGAACTACCATAACATGATTAAAAGTGTTTCAGTTGCTCACAAGTGTGGATGGAAATTTCCTTAGGTGTTAGTGGTGAACCTTAGGATGGATGATAGTGAGTTGCTCGAGGACGAACAAAGGTTTAAGTGTGGGGTGGTGATGTTGGGCATATTTATATGCCCGTTTATCATATTTTACCCATGTTTACCTTATGTTTTGAGAACATTACTTACATATATTGTGTGTTTCGATTGGAATTGCTATATGTTGCACTAAGACACATGATTAGATACTTGCAGGTGAAATAACGCGGGAAATGACCATGAAAAGGCTAAACGGAAAAGTAAAGCATGGAAAGGATGTAGAGGAATGCGCGGGAGCAAACAAGAAGGTGAAAATAGGCCGGGAGCAGCCGGGCGCACACCTGGCGCGGCGGCCCAGGCATCAAACTACCGCAGCGCTTTGCTGGCGCCTTCCAAGCGCGGCGCCCCAAAGGGGAACCCAGGCAGGCGCATCCATGCCGCAGCTCGCAAGGCCTCAAACAACCGAAGCCCAATCCGGGCGCCTTCCAGGCGCAGCGCGCCAGAGCCCAAACTCCCACAAGAACATCTTGGCGCCTTCCAGGCGTGGCGCGCCAGGGGTAAAACAACTGGCAGCCCAGCTGGGCGCATCAGAGGCGCGGCGCGCCAAGCGCCATCCCGATAGATTTGTCAGCCTTTTTCTATTTCGATTTTAAGAAGGAAAAGGGGTTATTTCCCAAACCCTATAAATAGAACCTTGTACGTTTTTTGAAGGGTTCCGTCATAATATTGGAGAGCAAGAGGCAAGAATAGAGTTCAACATTAGGTTTCTTTTCTTCTTCCTTTTTCTTAGTCATACTTTGGATGAAAACAATATTCTCTTTGTTCTTCGTTGAAGTATGAGTGGCTAAGAACTCTTGTTCTGGGATTACAACTACAAACGCATGACTATTTAGTATTGAATTTTGGATTGATTGTTCGTTTACCATTATTAGTTGTTCTTATATTCCTGTTTTAGTATTTTGATGCTTGGTCGCCATTAAAATAAACATATAACCTTGTTTTGAACTCGAGAGAGGAATCAACAAGGTAGACCGAGGAATATAAGGAGCAAGACCTCTCTTTTGTAACGTAAATGGTAGGTTAGCGACTAGGATAGAGATATACCTAGAACGCCTTGCTTAGTTCTTACGGGACGAAATATAAATGCTTTTAAAATATGATGTCACATCCCCGCTCAACGATGTAGTTGTGATGCTATTGTGAATAGGCAACTAGAGGCTCGAGAGACCATAGTTGTAATATCAACCCCGGAATCAATAACTAGGTGAATGAACAAGCCAATTCAAGTGATTACTACTTAGGATTGTGTAATAAAGTTGTAATCCTGGAATTCACTCTAAACTTGGAATCAACAATCATTACTTATTTGCAATTCATTTGGTCAATTTACTTTAATTCGTTAATTACTACAAAATCATCTTTGAGTTACTTTTATACTTGTTTATTTAAGCTGTGTACGAATAAGGTGGAATATTTGCTAAGTCACAAGTCTCTTGGGTACGATATCCGGACTAACCAGTCCCTATTACTTGGACGACCACGTACACTTGCGTGTGAGTGGAAATCCCCTAACAGTATGCTTTGTGCATATTTGACGGGCCGAGTAGAGATGATTGTTTATGTTCTAAATATTTATAAAATAACTTTTCTAGATTATTAAATGTACTTATACTCTTAATCTTGATATAATTGTTATGATCAATGTAATTTATTATTATCTTGACTTATCAAAAGGTAAGACTCTATTGTGAGTCAATATATGTTTTTAAGAAATTGTGATTCTTTTATTATTTGAAAGTTAAGATGTTAAAGTTGATTTGTCTCATAATAGCTTTTAGATCATTGCATTATTTATACATGTAAAAATTATGTTAGAAATTTTATTTTCTGTGAGTTTCTTTAATCACGTTTTTAATTTTTTTTAAACAATTAATATATATTTTTTTTTGTGTTATTATATTATTTTACTATATTATAAGTTAATAAAGGAAAAAGGCCAAATTCCCTTATACTCTCATCTATTGGCTAACTTTGTCCCTTGTTATACTATCTGATCAATTATACCCATGCTTTTATGAAACTTAACAAATATGTCTTCCAAATTGACAATTTCCCCCAAATCAACCATAATTATTCAATTTCAATTGAAATTATCCAATCCCCTCTTTTAATCCGGCCCACTAAACTAAATAAATTTATACCAAATTAAACCTCAAAATTCTCAAATTTCTTTTGAATATTTTAAATTACTAACTATGTTGACTTATAATACTCCTATATGCAATTTTTTAAATATATAAATTTTAGTTTGGTAAACTGAATATATATATAATATATATATATATATATATATATATATATATATATATATATATATTCAAATTCACACCAATAATTATATTATTTTACCTTGTACTCCAAAATCTCACTTAAAAATTGGGAGGGGGGAGAGGTGCACTAGCAATTAGGGGTGTGCATTGGTCGGTTTGGTTTGATTTTGTGTATTAACGGTTTGATTTATCAGTTTTTGATTTGTAAACATGCAAAATCGATAATCAAACCAATAAGATATTTGTTATCAGTTTTTGATTAGTCAATTTATGGTCCTTAATGGTTCGATTATCGGTTTAACTGATAAGAAAATGCTCCTATAATTTTTTTTACTTTCTATTATTTTCATCTATTCATATGTACACTACTTTCATACATAAAAGTCTACACAAATTACAAGCATAAGCAAATTCAAATATATGTTATTATTAAAACAAACTTGTTTTCTTTCTGATAAGTAGCAAACTTGAATGCAATAACAACGATAACAATCTTTTAAAAAGAAAAACAAGGTCAGTTCATAGTTACACTGATGGATAGATCCCCATCAAGCCAACGACTTTAGAAAGAAAACAATAACACTAAGACAACAACTATAAAATGTAAAAATTTAATAAGGTATATGTTTAAAATCTAAAGCCACTATTATATTACTAGGGATAAAAATATAATTTAATATAATCTTATTGGGTTATCAGTTTAATCATTAACTAAAATTTTAAAATCAAAACTGAATGGATAGTCCAATAAAAAAAGTTACCGAACCGTTTAAAAACCGTTAATCCAGTAACATTTTTATCGATTCCATTATGGGTTAAATGGTTTTTGCACACCCCTATACTACCGATCACTATCACTATAAATACAGTAGGCACCAAAGGGATGAATGCTACTGCCAAGAATCATCACGTGCAATTCACATGTTATCCCTTTTCTTGTTCAACCAAATTGAACTTGTTCCCTTCCTTTGTTGCCGAGCAGTAAATCTCAAAATCTTCAAGGCGATAAAAACCCCTGAGCAATTTCATCTGTGGTTAGTTTTGCATAAATTGTTTACTTTCTAACCTTTTTCGAAGTGTTTTGCTGGGGTATTTGGGTATCTCCATTTAGAATCTTATACTGTAGCTTTTTAATTTTCGTTAAATTTCGTTCATTTTCCGCAACAATTGAGATGGGATTTCTGGAATAATGTTTGGCTGTGTAGATAGCTTTAATTGTATATTTGGCTTGTTTTCTGTACAAAAGTTCTCTTCTTACGTCTCTTTGTTTCATCACGCCATTTTACTGTGAAAATTCCATCTTATATTGATAGTTTTAGCCAAAAGTTTTTCATTTTTTTTGTGTTGAACCTCAATGTGATGGAGAGAAAGAAAAAGCAGTGGTTGCCCTATTACTAAGGTCTGCGTATATTTTATCTTTCCCACACCCCACTTGTGGGAATAAATCGGGTATGTTGTTGTTTTTTGTATTGTAATTCGAGCTTGAGCTCTCAATGTTTGTTCTACTCCAGAAAAAGCTTCAATCTTTGGTGAGGAAGAAAAAAAGGGAGTATTACATTGGCAATGGATTCGGGTGATGCATCCGGGTACTCTGCTGGGGTGGATGATGATTATGAATCTTTACTTTCAACGACTGATGCGGAGCTCTTGAAACGGGCATGGCGGAATGAAAAGGCTGCCCCTGAAATTCTTCAATTTGAGGCTGCTTTGGTTCAAAGATCCAGAGAACAAATTCAATTGATGGTATGCCCATTTCATGTAATTAGGCCTCTTAAATTTGTACCTGGGATATTTATTTGTTTATATTTTGAACTTTGGCTTTCACCTTATCTTCTATTAGAATTTCTCTGTGTTAATATTAATTGTTTGGCATTATGTGGTGGACGTATGGCCCCGCGGGTTGGGAATTATTAGTTGATGTCTTAATTTCAGAAGGGAGTTTATAAAGGGACTATACTATATAAAACGGAAGTTTTTTGTTTTGTCCAAGAGTCTAGCAGGATTCAACTGAAGTTTCCAGTTCTTCTTAACAGGATGAGATTAAACTTTTAGATAGACAAACATATTTCTGATAGAAAAAATTTCACTGGACAATTATTATTCAATTAATGCCTGACAGAATTTAACTCTAGAGCATCTGTGTGCACTTTGTCTGCTATTAGGTGCAGTGTTTGCTATTAACATTCCTATAGGAGCCATGACTTCAATGAAATCTTCTGTTTTCCTTTTGCTGTCCCCCGCCCTCTTTCCAAACTAGTACTTTTATTACACAGTTACACCGTATTGGGCATACTTATTTTAAAGCAGAATACTAGGAGTAATCCTCATAAAGTATCCGAGTTTTAAGGACCTGCCACACAAAAGAGGCAAAAGTTAATAGTGGACCTTAAGAGTGTTTGGGGAGAACCATCTTTACTTGTTAACTTAGTCCGAAACAGGAAAGAACTGTTAGATGGAGAGCTTTGTTTGGAGGTATTAAAACATGAAGGTAACTGGACTTACACTTACATTAACAGATGGCAGAACCATGAAAGAGCTGCTAGAAATCTTGTTTCACCAAAGATAGTTGTTTGTTGATAAGTGACTAGCTTATAGTTGAAGCTGGTAACTCCATAGCTTTAGTAACTTGATGCTATTAAAATAAGTTGTTTAGTGGTGGTAAATAAAATGGTAACTCCATTAGTGTTTGCTTCACTAGGAAACTGAAGCCTATGTTAAAGGATATAACTGCGTTTGGTAAATCACAAATGAAGTTATTGGGTGGAATTTAAAACTGTCCCCTGTCTGAAGCTGCTGAGCTCTCATCTAAATTCTAAGCAAAGAATATCATTGTGTGTGCTGTTGCTGCTACATAATGGATTTTACTCCCATATCTTCAGTGTTGTTGTGAAACATCTGTTAATTGTCATATTTAATGAAGTGGTATGTAAAACTCCCAACACTCCAAATCTACATTTCATTTGATGATACTTTAAGTTTCATTTACATCTTCTGGCGTATTTGATACGATCTCAATTAGGGAAACCAATTGAAATCAATAAACAATGCGGAAAATAAAGATTGAGAGAAATAGGAGATGAGAAGTGAATAAAGAAAGGATTAAAATCAACTAAAATTAGCAGTTTCAATCCAAGGAGAAGAGAACTCGAACTTCAAAAAGAAATAACTCAATTGAATCCACAAATGAGCAATCTCAAATGAAAATCAATGTAAGGAGTTTTAGCTCAACTAAGGGAATCCATCCATTAACTAATCTAAGACTAACACTAGCTAAGCTAAGCTAAACTAAGGGAATCCACCTTCTACTAGATAAACTAACATATCAATATCTCATCTCCAATCAATCTTAGAATGAAAATGACTAAGGCATGTATTTATAGTATTGCCTTGTACAACTAGAGACCCAAAAGTGGCCTTGAAAATACTCAAAAACGGCCCACTGTTTGAGCTTGTGCGGCCCGTGTGCGGAAGGCACATGCCCTTGTGCTGAGGCACACAGCCTTGTGCGGAGGGCACATCAAATTGTGCTGAGGCACACGGCCTTGTGCTGAGGGCACATCAAAAGCACAACACTTGGCAGCTTTCATCTTCGCACCATCTTCTTCCTTTTCATTCTACTTGTTCACCTTTGCTCCAAGCTATCATCCAAATGTGGAATGCCTTCAATGGAAGCTCAACAAGCCGCTCCCAAGCTATCTTACAAATGTGGAATAGCCCCGTATACTGCACGACACGATACTCCAAAGTCTCTCTGCACATCCTCATGGCTTGCATAGCTCGGGTCCTATTGGATAGACCTTGAAGTATAGATCTAGTATGATTTGTGCCAGGCGATATTGTATCAGTATTGTTCATTTATGTGAATATAATTTTGCTTTAGTTTCTTGACTTATGTGATTCATTAATTAATGTATGCATTTTCATGGTTTACAATGAATTGCATGCTGATGTGTCTTAATCTTTGCTCTTCAGGAAGAAACAGTAGAGGAATTTTCAAAAAATGGTGTTGATCCTCTCACTGTATCTCTTTACCAGATGGACCTCGATAGAACTCTGTTTCTATTGAGATCATATCTAAGAACCCGTCTCCAAAAGGTAGCCTTGAATTATAGTATATTATTATGTTTTTGATTTAGGTGAAGTTCATATCTGGAAAGAGCTATAGTCATGACCTGCAAGAGATTCCTCAGTCTACAAACTACTAGTAGTTTTAAAATAGATATCTCAGTATACCGACTTCTAGTAGTTTTAAAATAATTCTTTAAGTTAGTGGTAGTGTCTTTTAAAGCAATGATCTGTTTGTGTCATAGGATCTCATCTCTTAGTGTGTCCCTGCAGCTTATCCCATCTTCATTGATTTCATAATTAATGTTTGACTGCAGATTGAAAATTATGCATTTCACATACAAAAAACTGCTGACTTATGGAATCGTCTATCTAAACAAGAGCAGAAATTTGCTGAAAGGTAGAGTTGTTTCTCTTTATTCTAAGTGTTCAATGCAATACCAAGTTTATAATGTTAACTACCTGGGATGATTAGGTGTATTGACGACATGGAGCAACATCATCAGTCTGTTCTCTCAAAGTTGCCTCATGGCTTCAAGTCCCACTTGAAGCAATCTTCACTAAGTTTGGCAGATGACATGGGTAAGCTTGCCATTCTCCGTACAAGTTGATTGAGATAAATTTGTTCAAGATCCTTTCCCTATCTGCTTCTTTATGCATTTCCGTGTGTATTTCGCTTTATCTATCGTTGTAGAGCTAAAAGAGTTTCTGGAATCCCAGATTAATGGCTATGCCGTAATCAAAAGCATCTTGAAATAATAAAGGTTTGTTGCTAAATGATTTTAATTGTCTATGAACACGGTGCAGCTATTTAAATTCCCTAATCAATTGCCAAACCTGCAACCTGAGTGTGAGTTAGTTTAAGGACGATTGCAATCTCTTGCACTCATGATATCTGCTTGTTTATTTTGCATCTTAGACATCTCAAATATAAATACTTTCGGGATTTACATTTGTACTGAAACAACAGTTTCTCTTCTTGTATGCCTTTTAGTTCCTGAGCCGCAGCTGGATCAATATGTTATCTGCAGAAGCAAGAGATTTTTAGGATCTTTTCAGCTTGATGACAGGCAGTCTTCTTTACTTTATTGTTGTTTTTCTTTGGAATCCTGCTTGATTATTTTCTATTTTTGACCTCCATTAATTTTCTTTGATGATAGTGGGGAAGAACCAGTGAACATTGAAGCCAATGATTTGTATGCTCTGCCTTACAAGTCCATAAAGCCACTTGTGGAGAGTGGACAGATCGATCTGGTATGAGTGTGTAGGAAATACTGCCCCTTTGGTGATATAGTTTGTAACAAATGCAGCATAGGAACTATAAGTAGGCCGTTTGCTATTGCTATAAGGGCTGCTCGCCTTTATACGGCTTGGCTTCGCTATCGCTCGTAATGGTCGACAGTATTCCTGCCATGCCTGAATTCCTATAACTCTTTTACAATCCTTTTAACTGCTCAAGAATGGATTCCCCTATTGTGGTATGAGTGTAGTTCTCTTGTTTGTTTCAAACTATTTTTGTTTTTAAATGGTTTTTTTTAAAGAAATATGTTTAGTAGCTAATAAAGATGCTTAATTTATTAATTTTCACCCATATGAGATCATCTATAAATTTAAAGGGCTTTACTGAAACTCTTCCACCTAAAAATTCTCGAAACAAACTTAACCAAATTTATGCACTTCTTTTTTTCGTCTAAATATAAAAAATTAAGGTAGTTCTCATTTTCAAATGAATGAGTGAGATTCTTCTATTTTCTTAAAAACTACCGCCTGCGAAAAGTCTTACTCCTATATAATGATTCTTTGATAATAAAATTGAGATAATGCTTACACAAGCTCAACAAATCTAAAGTTACTACATCACTGAAAAAAAAATAGAAAGTTCATTTGAAACTTGGAAAGAGTCCGGAACAATGACAAGTAAAAGTTAAAAATGATCAAAGTAATATGCAAAAACTAAGTTGAACAAAAGTAGAAATAGCGCATTAGTGAGCTATATCACCTGTTTAGATGGCCGATTGTTAATGGCCGTTAAAAGTTATTGACTCGTATAGCGCACAAAATTAGTGCCTATAGGAGTCTTTATTAGGGCAGATTTCAGATTTATTATAGATTTTTTCACATGGTTTTGCAACACTTTTGTACTTGATGTGACATATCCTCATAGTAGAGAAAAATAGTGCGTTATGGAGCTTTGGCCATTAGATCCCACCCCCTCCCCACAACTCCTTAAAACTCTATTTAAAGAGCACTTTGGAGTGTTGAGTGAGCCATCTTATAATTCATTCATTTATCATCCATCTCCCTATATATTAATTTCATTTGACTGCAAATTATATCTAGTGAACCAACTGTTAGAGTTTTATTATTTTTGGATGGTGAAATTATTTATGACGGTAATAATGTACATTATAGTTGTCCATCCCCATGCAACGTTGAGTTTCCAATTCTTGACTATAAACAATTTCTTGGTGCAATGTATAGAAGAATGAGCGTTAGTAAGGAAGATTATAAATTGACTGTAGTAGAGCAATATCCAATCTTCTTTGCATAACAATGATTAGTAAATTATGCCGAGTTCAATATCAATAACAACGAGTTTTTGACTGACTTTTTGAGGGCTTCGATTGATTATAGAGATCAAATCAAGCTAACAATGCTTCAAGTATATGTCACGAAGGAGCCTAAATGTCATGCCCCGAGTGTAACACCCCAATATTTGATCCAGCTTTTAAATTTAAGAAATCTGTGAATTTTGAACTTTTCAGAAATTACGGGTCCAAATCACGGATCGTAGTTTGAACCACGAGTCGTGAAGTGAACCCGTGGTTCCAGTCTGCTGGTTCAGTCTCTGGTCTGAGAACCACGAGTTGGTTCTACGGACCGTGGTTCTGACTACGGTCCATCCTGTCAACTCGTGGAATCAGATCAGAGGGTCGCCAGGTTCCCCAGGTTTCACGATTGGTTTCTACGGCCCGTAGTTTGAACTACGGACCGTCCTGTAACTCGTAGAACTTGACTCAGAGGATTTCATGTTTCCCAGAAATTACGACTCAGGTCTACGGGCCGTCGTTCAGTTGACGAGTCGTCCTATTGACTCGTGGTTTACCTTCTGCAGCTTGTTCCTTTGGCCAGGAAGGAAGGATGGAAATCACGAGCCGTGGTTTGGTCTACGACCCATGAAATCCATCCGTGGTCCCTGAAAGTCATCTTTTTCCAGCTTTTTCCTAATTACGTCCCAGGGGTATTTTAGTCATTACCCACCCTTTTAACTCCTAAATGATGTCGTTTTGACTATTTCTAGAAGGGTTTTCACCCTCATTAGCCTAAGTCCCTTCTTAAATCGTCACTCTTCTCCCAAAAAGGAAAAAACCTCCTTCAAGCTCCAAGTCTCAAGCTCCAAGATCAAGTCTCCTTTCTTTTCAATTTCAAGTGGGTTAGCTTCAATCAAGGTATGTGAGTATTCAATAAGGGATTCCCTCCACCCTTATACCCCAAACCCCAATCTTCTAAATTGAATTTACGGATTTCTAAATTAGGGTTCTTACTCAAATTGGAGAAAAAGTTATGGGTCTTCTCCTAAGGCATCAATTCATGATTTCTGATTACATTTCTATGATTTAATTGAAGTTCCTTAGTTGATTTCAAAAGCTTTTGATGATGAATTTTAGCATGATTTCATTGAATTGCATGTCTTCACGTAAAATTGGTATGTTTAGATAAATGACCTCTATTTTCATGAAATTGCATCCCTAATTCTTCAAGTTATGATATTAGAAAGGAAAGTATATTTTGAATTATGGTTTTGCAAAGCTTTAAGATTCATGACTTGTGAATTGCATAACATCAGATATGTCCTTATGCTTTTCCAACAGTTTTGGACATTAGATATGTGCCTATGTTTTAGGAAAGGTTTGGCATCCAGATATGTCTACCTAAGTTATGAACAGTTTTGACATCAGATTTGTCACTAGTATTATGAGCTATACATATATGTGTTGGGAGTAGTATTAGCACCGAGTTGGACAGGGTAAAAGTACCCATGGTCCCAGAACTACGTGCCCCCATAGGTTCTAAGTCCCCACAGTTGGGCATCAGATTTAGTGATCACGCCACAATCATGCCTCTATACCCTGGCAAGGTATATTGGGTCCTTTCGATGGGGCGTATACTTCGGATTTCATGTAGCTCACATGGTCTATGTCGGTTAGAGAACCTCCCACAAAAACAGTATTAGGTTTTAAAAAGGGCATTGATTCCTTGCTTTCAGACTTCAGAACTATTATGATTACTTATGATATGTTGCATACCTTACTTTGGCATAGCATTGAGTCTCTTGCATTTTAGTTTTACACTTATAGCATGATCTCAGTTTTACAAGTGTTATTAGCATGCTCATCTCAGATTCATGCATATCTCACATACTCGGTACATCCTATAGTACTGACGCATTTTTGCGCTGCATCCTTTTACAATGCAGATTCAGGTTCCTCCCCGCAGACACGTGGCTAGATTACGCTAGATACTCAGCTGATTATTGGTGAGTCCTCATTATTTGAGGACCAGAGTTCTGTTAGTATTTTATGTCTCTTTCCTTTGGATTATCTGAGTTAGTTCGGGTCTTGTCCCATCAGCTCTTATTTCATATTTAGAGGCTTCAGACATAGCTAGTTTGTATTCTGTATGGGTTCTTGTAGACTTTTGCTATTTCAGTTGTGGATTCCTCTCTCCTCTCTATGTATGCTTTCACTTATTTTTCTTAAGTTTATCTGAGTATGCTATGATCGAGGGTTAATCTAGGCACTCGTGTTTTGGATCCCGTGTTACGTCTAGGAGGTAGCCTCGGAGCATGACAAACTTGGTATCAGAACCTCAGGTTCAAGGGTCTTAGGATGTATGAAACCGCATCGAGTAGAATCTCATTCATGTGTGTGAAGCGCGCCACACATATGAGGGAGAGGCTATGAGATGTTTTAGAAAAAAAAGTTCACTTTCTTCATGATCATATCATGCGAAAGAGTTTAACTCTAATGTCCCTCTAATCCCTTCCTTGTACATTTCAGATCATGCCTCGACGTGCTATGCCTCACCTAGCCGCTCGGAATGCTTCTCCTCCAGTTCCGGCCCCTGAGGTCACGAATGAGGAATTTAGGAATGCCATCCATTTGCTAGCCCACACCATGGCCGCTCAGGCCAACTATCCGGCTCCTATCCCCGTCCACCCTTAAGGTGGGGTAGCGGCCCAGGTCCGTGATTTTATCCGAATGAACCCACCTGAATTTTGGGGTTCGAAGGTGGGTGAGGACCCACTTAGCTTTATTAATGAGGCAAAGAAGATCTTAGATGTTATGCAAGTGGGTGATGTTGATTGTGTGGAGCTCGCGTCCTATCAACTCAAAGATGTGGCTCATATCTGGTTCATGCAATGAAAGGAAGCTAGATATAGGGACGAGGTCCCTATGACTTGGGAGTGTTTTGGGAGGGCCTTCCTCGATCGGTTCTTTCCCCGAGAGTTGAGGCAAGAGAAGGCTGAGGAGTTTATGAACTTGAGATAGGGATTGATGTCAGTCCAAGAGTACAGTTTGAAGTTCACTCAGTTGTCGAGGTATGCCTCCTCTATGGTAGCGGACCCGTATGATCAGATGAGTAAGTTTATCTATGGGATTTCAGATATGGTGAAGAAAGAGTGTAGGTCTTCTATGCTGTTGAGTGATATGAACATTTCCAGACTCATGCCCCATGCTCACAAGATCGAGGGAGACAAGCTTAGGGAAATGTCTAGGGAGAACAAAAGAGTCAGATCCGAGGGTTCAGGTTTTGGCCATCAGAAGTTTGGAGGCGGGTATCGCTCTTCTTTTCAGAAGAGGTCGTCAGGACCCATGCATTCTTTATCCAGTACTCCTTCTCAGGCCTCCAGGCCCCGTCATAATCAGTCAGGTAGAGGTGCAGGCTCTTATTTTCAAGGGAGTGGTGCAAAGGGGCCTTCTTTCCCCGTTTGTACCAAGTGTGGGAAGAATCATCCTGATGAGTGTCTAGCCGGTAGAGAGGGTTGTTTTGGATGTGGTCAGGTTGGTCACAGGATTAGAGATTGCCCTTCATCTAAGAATGGACAGGGTGGTAGCAGGACTCAGTCTCCCCCAACAGTTTCAGGAGGTCGACCAGCCCAGCAGGGCACTGCTTCTAGTTCTGGTGGTCAGCGCCAGAACTGCCTTTATGCTATGTCCTCTCGTCAGGACCGGGAGAGTTTACCTGATATTGTCACTGGTATGTTGAAAATCTTCTCTCTTGATGTGTATGCTTTGTTGGACCCCGGAGCCTCCCTATCTTTTGTGACCCCTTATGTAGCATGCAAATTCGAAATTTGTCCTGAATTTCTTTTAGAACCCTTTTGTGTGTCTACTCCTGTTGGTGAGTTAGTCCTAGCCAAAAGAATCTACCAAAATTACCCTATCTCAGTCCTTCATAGAGTCACTTCAGCGGATCTAGTAGAGTTGGAGATGACTTATTTTGATGTTATTCTTGGTATGGATTAGTTGTATGCTTGTTATGCTTAGGTTGATTGTCGTACTCAGGTTGTCAGTTTCAAGTTTCCAAATGAACCCGTCTTAGAATGGAAAGGTAGTCCGCCATCCTCGAAAGGCCGTTTCATATCTTATCTTAAGGCTAGAAAGATGATTGCTAAGGGTTGTGTTTATCATATAGTTTAGGTTATGGACACGGAGTCCAAGACCCCATCCTTTTAGTCTATTTCTGTTGTGAATGAGTTCCCAGAAGTGTTTCACGAAGATTTGCCTGGAGTCCCTCCCGAATGGTAAATCGACTTTAGGATAGATCTTCTTCCAGATACGAATCCTATCTCTATTCCTCCCTATAGAATGTCTCCCGCGGAGCTTAAGGAATTGAAAGGATCAGTTGAAGGACTGATAAGGGTTTCATCAGGCCTAGAATTTCTCCATGGGGTGCTCCAGTCTTATTCGTGCAAAAGAAAGATGGTTCCCTCAGAATGTGTACTGACTACCGTCAGTTGAACAAGGTCACAATAAAAAATAAGTATCCCATTCCTAGGATTGATGACTTGATCAGCTTCAGGGTTCTAGTTTCTTCTCCAAGATCGACCTTAGATTCGGTTATCATCAGCTTCCTGTTCGAGAGTGTGATATTCCGAAGACAACCTTCAGGACTCGGTATGGTCATTATGAATTTGTTGTGATGTCTTTTGGTCTAACGAATGCTCCTACAGCTTTTATGGATTTGATGAACCGTGTGTTCAGAAAGTATTTGGATATGTTTGTGATTGTGTTCATTGATGATATCCTTATCTATTCTCGGAGTGAGGAGGAGCATGCAGACCATTTGAAAGTGGTGTTGCAAACTCTCAAGGACCGACAATTATTTGCTAAATTTAGCAAGTGGGAGTTCTGGATGCAGTCTGTTGCTTTTCTGGGTCATATCGTGACTAGAGATGGTATTCGAGTTGATTCCCAAAAGATTGAGGAAGTAAAGAACTGGCCTAGGCCCACTTCCCCATCTGATATTAGAAGCTTTTTGGGTTTGGCTGGTTACTACAGGAGATTTGTGGAAGGGTTTTCTTCCATTGCTTCCCCTTTGACTCGGTTGACTCAGAAGAAGGTGAAATTTCAGTGGTCTGATCTATGTGAGAAAAACTTTCAGGAATTAAAGACTAGGTTGACCACAACTCCAGTGTTGTCTATACTCGAGAGCCTAGATGACTTTGTGGTGTATTGTGATGCTTCTAGAATTGGTTTGGGTTGTGTTTTGATGCAGTGTGGTAAAGTGATTGCTTATGCCTCTAGATAACTTAAGATCCATGAGAAGAACTACCCTACTCATGATTTGAAGTTGGCAACCGTGGTTTCTTCTTTGAAGATTTGGAGACATTACTTGTATGGTGTGCATGTGGATATTTTCACCGATCATAAGAGTCTTCAGTATGTGTTCACTCAAAGGGAATTGAATTTTGCGACAAAGGAGATGACTTGAGCTTCTTAAGATTATGATATGAGTGTGCTTTACCATCCGGGTAAGGCCAATGTTGTGGCAGATGCACTTAGTAGATTATCCATGGGTAGTGTGTCTTCAGTCGAAGACGGGAAGAAGGAACTGGTTAAGGAGGTTCATAGGCTTTCTCGGTTGGGAGTTTGCCTTATGGACTCGACAGAAGGTGGTCTTATTGTTCAGAATAGTTCCAGATCATCTTTGGTAGCTGAAGTGAAGGCAAAGCAAGACAGTGACCCTATTTTGCTTGAGCTAAAGGGTACGGTCCATCAGCAAAGAGTTGAGGTTTTCTCCCAAGGGGGAGATGATGTGCTTCGTTATTAGTGTCGATTGTCGTGTGCCAGATGTAGATGGGTTGAGACAACAGATTTTGACTGAGGCTCATGGTTCCAGATATTATATTCATCCCGGTGCCACCAAGATGTACCGTGATCTACGGGAAGTCTATTGCTGGAATGGTATGAAGAGGGACAGAGCCAGTTTTGTGTCTAAGTGTCCCAATTGTCAGCAAATGAAGGTAGATCATCAGCGACCATGTGGCATGATTCAGGATATTGACCTTCCTACTTGGAAGTGGGAAGCAATCAATATGGACTTCATTACTGGGTTGCCTCATACTCGAAGGCAACACAATTTGATTTGGGTGATTGTCGACCAAATGACAAAGTCATCCCACTTCTTGGCCATTAAGACTATTGATTCAGCAGATGATTATGCCAGACTCTACATTTGGGAGATAGTCCGATTGCATGTTGTCCCATTGTCCATCATTTCAGATAGGGGTACTCAGTTTACATCCCAGTTTTGGAGATCATTTTAGAGAGGTCTTGGTACTCAGGTGAAGCTTAGCACAACTTTTCACCCCCAGACGGATGGCCAGACAGATCGTACCATTCATACTTTGGAGGATATGTTGAGAGCTTGCGTGATTGACTTCAAAGGTAATTAGGATGATCACTTACCTCTTATCGAGTTTGCTTACAACAACAACTTTCACTCTAGCATCCAGATGGCTCCTTATGAGGCACTTTATGGTCGGAGATGTAGATCTCCTATTGGTTGGTTTGAGGTAGGTGAGGTAGCCTTGATTGGTCCAGTTGGTTAATGAGATCATGGAGAAGGTTCAGATGATTAGGGAAAGATTGAAGACCGCTCAGAGTCGACAGAAATCATATGCGGATGTGAGGAGGAGGGAGTTGGAATTTGAAGTTGATGATGGGTTTTTCTGAAGGTGTCACCCATGAAGGGTGTGATGAGATTTGGCAAGAAAGGGAAGCTTAGTCCCCATTTTTTAGGTCCTTATCGGATTCTGAGGAGAGTTGGTAACGTTGCTTATGAGTTGGATTTGCCAGCAGAGTTAGAAGCGGTTCATCCGATTTTCCATGTTTCCTTATTGAAGAAGTGTGTTGGTGATCCGACCTTGATTGTTCCTTTGGAGGATGTGGGTGTGAAGGATAGTCTCACCTATGAGGAGGTTCCTATAGAGATCCTTGATCGTTAGATTTGGAGGTTGAGAAACAAAGAAGTCGCTTCGGTAAAAGTCCTTTGGAGAAATCAGCTAGTTGAGGGAGCCACTTGGGAAGCAGAATCAGCCATGAAATCCAAGTACCCTCATCTCTTCCCTTCTGATTCTGTTTCAGCTTGAGGTAATAGTTTCCTCCTTAGTATGTTCCTCCGATTCTATTCCATCAGTTTTTCTCATGATCCTAGCATGTATTCATGTTTTCGAAGTTGATTCAGTCATTTTTTAAGTAACAAGCTCAGTTATCATGTTTGTTCTTCAGATTTTATGTATTGTTGATTGGTTGGGCTGTTTTCTCTTCAGTTTTCCCTTGTTTAGTTTTCATTCGAGGACGAATGATCCCAAGGGGGAGATATTGTAACAATCAAAATTTGATCCAACTTTTAAACTTAAGAAATCTGTGAATTTTGAACTTTTCAGAAATTACGGGTCCAAATCACGGACCATGGTTTGAACCATGAGTTGTGAAGTGAACCCGTGGTTCCAGTCTGCTGGTTCAGTCTCTGGTCTGAGATACACGAGTTGGTTCTCCGAACTGTGGTTCTGACTATGGTCCATCCTGTCAACTCGTGGAATCAGATTAGAGGGTCGACAGGTTCCCCAGGTTTCACGATTGGGTTCTACATCCCGTAGTTTGAACTACGGACCGTCCTGTAACTCATAGAACTTGAATTAGAGGATTCATGTTTCCCAGAAATTATGGCTCAGGCCTACATGCCGTTGTTCAGTTGACGAGTCATCCTGTTGACTCGTGGTTTACCTTCTGCAGCTTGTTTCTTTGTCCAGGAAGGACGGATGGAAATCACGAGCCATGGTTTGGTCTATGACCCGTGGAATCCATCCGTGGTCCCTGAAAGTCAACTTTTTCTAGCTTTTTCCTAATTATGTCTCAGGGGTATTTTAATCATTAACCACCCTTTTAACTCCTAAATGATGTCCTTTTGACTATTTCTAGAAGGGTTTTCATCCTCATTAGCCTAAGTCCCTTCTTAAATCTTCACTCTTCTCCCAAAAAGGAAAAGAACTCCTTCAAGCTCCAAGATCAAGTCTCCTTTCTTTTCAATTTCAAGTGGGTTAGTTTCAATCAAGGTATGTGGGTATTAAATAAGGGATTCTCTCCACCCTTATGCCCAAAACTCCAATCTTCTAAATTGAATTTATGGATTTCTAAATTAGGGTTCTTACTCAAATTGGAGAAAAAGTTATGGGTCTTCTCCTAAGGCATCAATTCATGATTTCTTATTACATTTCTATGATTTAATTGAAGTTCCTCAGTTGATTTCAAAAGACCATATGTTGATGATAAATTTTAAAATGATTTCATTGAATTGCATGTTTTCACATAAAATTGGTATGTTTAGATAACATGACCTCTATTTTCATAAAATTGCATGCCTAATTCTTCAAGTTATGATATTAGAAAGGAAAGTATATTTTGAATTATGATTTTGCAAAGCTTTAAGATTCATGACTTGTGAATTGCATGACATCAGATATATCCTTATGCTTTTCCAATAGTTTTGGACATTAGATATGTCCCTATGTTTTAGGAAAGGTTTGGCATCCAGATATGTCTACCTATGTTATGAACAAATTTGCATCAGATATGTCACCAGTATTATGAGCTATATGTATATGTTTTGGGAGTAGTATTAGCACCGATTTGGACAGGGTGAGAGTACCCCTGGTCCTAGAACTACGTTCCCTGGTAGGTTCTATGTCCCCACAGTTGGGCATCAAATTTAGTGATCACGCCACAGTCATGCCTCTATTCCCTGGCAAGGTATATTGGGTCCTTTCGATGGGGCGTATACATCGGATTTCATGTAGCTCACATGGTCTATGTAGGTTAGAGAACCTCCCATAGAAACAATATCTGGTTTTAAAAAGGGCATTGACTCCTTGCTTTTAGACTTTAGAACTATTATGATTACTTATGATATTTTGCATATCTTACTTTGGCATAGCTTTGAGTCTCTTGCATTTCAGTTTTACACTTATAACATGATCTCAGTTTTACAAGTGTTATTAGCATGCTCATCTCAGATTCATGCATATCTCACATACTCGATACATCCTATAGTACTGATGCATTTTTGTGCTGCATCCTTTTACGATGCAGATTCAGGTTCCTTCCCGCAGACACATGGCTAGATTACGCCAGATACTCAGCTGATTATTGGTGAGTCCTCATTATACGAGGACCAAAGTTTTGTTAGTATTTTATGTCTCTTTCCTTTGGATTATCTGAGTTAGTTGGGGTCTTGTCCCATCGGCTCTTATTCCAGATTTAGAGGCTTCAGATATAGCTACTTTGTATTCTTGATGGGTTCTTGTAGACTTTTGCTATTTCAGTTATGGATTCCTATCTCCTCTCTATGTATGCTTCCGCTTATTTTCCTTAAGTTTATCTGAGTATGCTATGACCGAGGATTAATCTAGGGCGTTTAGTACGAGATCGCTTCACACCTCGTGGTGCTTACACCTCTCACCTATCGAAGTTCTGTTCAAAAACCTCCTTGGCTTCGCCAAAAGGCCCCATCTCTAAAAGCCCGGCTTTTGCACGGAAGTCTGTCTGTCTTCATTCCAATCATCTTCGATCGATCAATTCCCAGTAGAAGTCCTCGAGCGTAGGCCGATAATTTTTCTGGATAGGTCGAAAAAAGAAGAATATGTTAAAGGTTTCCCGATTGAATACGACTAAATAATGGACCATCATTTGAGCCATGGTTCTTGGGCCCAAAACTGAGGGTCCTTTGAAGAGCTGGACCAGGGTTTACAGGACGAACCATGGTTCTAAACTACGGTCCATGGATTCATCCATAGTTCTGAGATGGAAAACTGGCACTTCTCTGATGACCAATCCATGAGTGACAGGACAGACCGTGGTTTCAAACTACGATCTGTGGAGTCACCCATAGAATGAAGGGGGACCAACATTAAGGCCAGACCATATGTTGTTATTTTGAATGACGGCCTATGATCCAGACCGTGGTTTCTGGGAACTTGGAATTTTTCTACTTTTTTCCCACTAATTCTTGTACAGAAGCTAGTTCAGATTCTGGGGTGTTAAGATATCTCCCCCTTGGGATCATTCTTCCTCAAATAAAGACAAAACAAACTGAGTTAGGAGGGAAGTAGCTGCAATCCCTACCTACTGAGTTCTAAAAGCTGATTTCTAACTGAATTAGGTCCTAAAACATGAAAGCATGCAGACAATGCAAGAATAGCTGAGGGAACATGAAACTTAAGGGAAATACAAATAAAAAGACTAAGAAAACTAAAGAGGAACTATTACCTCAAGCTGAAGCTGAATCAGAGGGAAAGAGGTGAGGGTACTTGGTCATCATAGCTGTTTCTGCTTCCCATGTAGCTCCCTCAACTGATTGATTTCTGCAAAGAACCTTCACTTAAATGACCTTCTTGTTCCTCAACCTTCGAACCTGATGATCAAGAATTCAAGATGGAACCTCTTCATAGGTGAGACTATCCTTTACAACCATATTTTCTAAAGGTACAACTGATGTCAGATCACCAACACACTTTTTTAACAATGAAACATGGAAGACTGGATGAACTGATGCTAACTGGGCTGGAAACTCTAACTCATAAGCCACATTACCAACCCTTCTCAGGATACTGTATTTACCTATATATTGGGGACTGAGCTTCCCTTTCTTGCCAAACCTCATCACACCCTTCATGGGTGACACCTTTATAAAAACCTAATCATTAACCTCAACCTATAAGTCCCTTCTCCTCACATCTGCATAGGACTTCTGATGACTCAAACCAGTACTCAATCTTTCCCTAATGAGCTGAACTTTATCCATTACCTCATGAATCGAGTCTGGACCAATCAAGGATGCTTCACCTACCTCAAACTAGCCAATATGTGATCTACACCTCCACCCATAAAGAGCCTCATCGGAGCCATTTAAATGCTAGAATGAAAGTTGTTATTGTAGGCGAACTCGATAAGAGGTAAGTGCTCATCCCAATTACCTTTAAAATCAGTCACACAAGACCTCAACATATCCTCTAAGGTCTGGATGGTACGCTTTTCATAACCATCCATCTACGAATGAAATGGTGTGTTGAGATTTGCTTGAGTACCAAGACCTTTCTAAAATGATCTCCAAAATTAAGATGTAAACTGAGTGCCCCTATATGAGATGATAGACAAAGGAACCCTATGAAACCTGAATATCTCGTGGATGTAGAGTCTGACATAATTCTTTGCTGAATCTGTAGTCTTGACAGCCAAAAAGTGAGATGACTTAGTTATCCTGTCCACTCTCACCTAAATAGAGATATGCTGCCGATGAGTATGGGGTAAGACTATAATAAAATCCATATCGATCACCTCCCACTTCCAAGTAGGAATACCAATATCCTGAGTCACACCTCCCGGTATCTAACGTTATACTTTCACTTGCTGAAAGTTGGGATACTTAGCCATAAAATCTACGATGTCCCTCTTCATGCCATTCTACCGATAGATTTATCGTAGGTCATGGTATATCTTGGTGGCACCGAGATGAATAGAATATCTGGAACTATGAGCCTCTATCAGGATCTGCTGCCTCAACTAATCCACATTAGGAACATATAAATGGCCCTGATAGCAAAGCACACCATCTCCTCCTTAAGAGAAAAATTCTACCCTCTGCTGATGGACTGTACCTTTTAACTGAAATAAGATGGGATCACTATATTGCTTCTCCTTCACCTCAATTACTAGAGAAGATTCTGACCTATTCTGGACTATCACACTGCCATTTGCTGTGTACATAAGGAAAACTCCTAAGCGAGGGAGCCCATAAACATCCTTAGCTAATTCCTTCTTCTCTAGCTCAACATTTGTCACACTACCCATAAGCAGTCTGCTAAGTGCATCATCCACTACATTGGACTTACCTGGATGGTAGAGCACATACATATCATAATCCTTGAGAAACTTGAGCCACTTTTTCTGACGAAGATTCAACTCCTTCTGGGTGAACATATACTGAATGCTCTTATGATGTGTAAACACATCCCCATGGACACCATAAAAGTAATGTCTCTAAATCTTTTAGGCAAAAAAACTATTGCTAGCTCAAGGTCATGAGTCAAATAGTTCTTCTCATGAATCTTAAGCGGTCTAGAGGCATAAGCTATGACCTTACCATGTTGCATCAAGACATAACCTAAGATACTCTGGATGTATCACAATACACAAAAAATCCATCTAAACCCTCTGGTAGGGTTAAAACTAAAGCTGTGGTCAACCTGGTCTTCAACTCTTTGAAGTTTTTATCACTCATCTAACCATCGGAACTCAACCTTTTTCTCAGTCAGTCTGGTGAATGGGGAAGTTATGGATGAAAATCCTTCAACAAATCTCCTATCGTAACCAGCCAAACCCAAAAAGCTCCTGATATCTATCAGAGAAGTGGGTTTAGGCCAGTTCTTCATTGCCTCTATCTTCTACGAATTCACTCGGATTCCCTCACTAGACACCACATGACCAAGGAAAACAACTAACTTTAACCAGAATTCACACTTACTGAATTTTGCAAATAACTTGTGATCCTTGATAGTTTACATCACAACTCTTAAATAATTTGCATGCTCTCCTTCACTCTGAGAATACACAAGGATATCATTATTGAAGACAATGATGATCATGTCCAAGTACTGCTTGAACACCGTGTTCATCAAACCATGAAAGCTGTAGAAGCATTTGTTACTCCAAAAGACATAACTACAAATTCATAGTAAATATACTGAGTCTTGAAGGCTGTCTTAGGAATGTCACATTCTATGACTCTGAGTTGGTGATAGCCGGACCTGAGATCAATCTTAGAAAAGCAATTGACATACTAAAGCTGGTCAAACAAGTCATCAATCCTGGGAATGGGATATTTGTTCTTGATTGTGACTTTATTCAACTGACGGTAGTTGATGCACATCCTAAGTGAACTGTCTTTCTTATGCATGAAAAATACTGGAGCACCCCATTGAGAGATGCTGGGTCTGATGAAGCCCTTATCTAGAAGGTCTTTCAACTGTTCTTTTGACTCATTAAGCTCCAATAAAGCCATTCTATAAGGTGGAATTGAGATAGGCTGGGTAATGGGAGGAGATCTATTCTAAAGTAAATTTCCCTTTCATGAGAAACTCCGAGAAGATCTTCTGTAAACACTTATGGGAATCCATTAAACAGTGGGACTGACTCAAGAGTTAGGGTCTCACAATCAAAATCCATTATCTGAACAAGATTATAGATATGCCCTTTGGAAATTATTTTACTGGCCTTAAGGTAAGGGACAAACTAACTTATAGGAACTGAGGTACTACCCTTCCATTTTAAGACTGGCTAATTTGGAAACTAAAATTGGACTATTGTCGTTCTACAATTAACTAATGCATAACAAGCATACATCCAGTCCATGCATAGAATAGCATTGAAGTCAGTCATATTTAACTCTACAAGATCAACGGAGCTAACTTTCTAACAGACTATGACTGGGCAATTTCTGTATACCCATCTGACTATAACTAAATCACCAATAGGAGTAGAGACTGAGAAAGGTTCTGGGAGGATATTTGGACTGACACCAAAGTCTACTACTATATAAGGAGTCATAAAAGAAAGTGTAGCTTTGGGATATAACAATGCATAAACATCAGTATGAAAGACTTGTAACATACCTATGACTATATTAGGGGAATCCTCCTGGTCCTATTAAGTCTAAAGAGCATACAATCTGTTTAGGCATTGATCGCCACCTGCACTAGATGAGGCACCCTATTAAGTCAAGCGACCTGCTGGAGCTGCTGAGGGGTTGGCCTAATTTTGCTGATGAGGATCCCTGCCCTTCTGTAAAGCCATTGGGCACTCTTTCATCCCGTGACCTGGCTTGCCACATCTGAAATAATTTCCACTACCGGCCATACACTCACCATGGTGGTTCTTACCATACTTCTGGCAATCCAGATGAGTAGGCCCACTAGTGACACTACCTAGGGACTTCGAGCTTGGTGCCCTATCTCACTTATCCTGTCTAAACTTGGGCATTGGGTCACTAGCAGAGAATGGGGTTAGAGCTGATGATTTTTGGCAGAACTGAGAGTGGTTACCACCATCTGACCTCTGCCGAGAATAACTGAAGCTACCTATTCTAGCCCTCTTATTGTCTCTTTCCCTTTCTTTGATCTTCTCCTCTTCAATCTGCTAAGCATGAGTCATCAACCTGAAGATATCCATCTCTTTCACGAGCATAGCAGTCCTACACTCCTGACATAAGCATACTCATAATGGCTCTAGAGTCAGCTACCATTATCAGGGCATACTTCGATAGCTGAGTAAACTTGAGAGAATACTCTTTCACTCTCATGTCTAGTTGCTTCAAATTGATGAACTCCTGAACCTTGGCTTCCCTTAGTTTAAGTGGGAAGAACCTGTCAAGAAAAGCAGTCATAAATTGATCCCAATCTATTGTCCCTGTATTGTCATCCCTAGCTTCTTTCTACTGCTTGTACCAAGTGTGAGCCACTCCCTTCAACTGATAAGCAGCCAAGCCTGCACTTTTAACCAGAGTGATACCCTTAATCTCTGTAGCCTTCTGAAAGTCATCCAGAAACTCTTGCAAATCCTCTTCAGCCTTAGAACCATGGAACTCAGGAGGATTCATCTGACTATTCTGTACTCTAGCTACTGCTGAACTATTCTGTAGGTTAATTAGTACCACAACCTGCTAGGTTACATGGGTAGTTGATAATTTGGTATTCTACCTACTCATTTATCTTCTAATCTTATACCTTTGCTAGTATAAAGTGGATAAATAGTGCAATTTGCCATGAATTTCTTCTATTTTACAGGTTTCTGTGTTTTAGAAGTGTTCGGGAAAGATTCGAGGGAAAACAAGTCAAATGGGAGCTAAAATAAGCTGCTGATCACTGACACCAAGTTGATCATCACGACCGCGAGAGTAAATCATGCTACCGCGATGCACTAGGAGAAATCTAAAACTACGCAATCGAAAAGTGAAGCCACGTGACCGCATAGAGAAATAAGTCAGAACTACATGACCACAAGGTTGAGACCACGCGACCGCGTGGAGAGAAAATATAGAAACTTGAAATCACGAATCATGATCAAGCGACCGCGATGAATGCTTCCTCAGCTGCAGGACAGATTTGGAAATTCCCACTTTTGGAAACCCCAATTGATACAAAAGACTCCTCAGCCGTTTTGGAGCACATCTTTGGCAATTCTCACAATTTTTGGCAAGCTTGGAGAGCAAGTTCATCAACCAACACCATATGAGTGAAGATTTGGATGCTCTTTATTGTAAAATCCTTAGTTTCCATTCTTCAACTCTTGCTTTTAATTGCAATTTTTTTGGTGTAATTGTTGACTTGAAATTTGGGTTTGTAATAGAGATAATACTTGTTTGGGTATTGAATTCATATATAGATTTTGCTCTTGTTTGATTATTTGGGTCTATTGAATCCTCCATTGTTTGAATTTATAGTCAATGGTTGCAAACATTGACTTAGCTTTCTAATTTGGGTTTTTGCTTGAGAGAGGATTTCCCTAAATTCGGGAAGATTCAATAGTGGGGATTTGGGGTTTCCACTCTAGACCAAGGCTAGATATAGTTTGGTTGCCAGAAAATCTCATCTAAAAGTTGGGGTTAGAGATAACCTAACTTACCCAAGTTAAATTGGTTGGTTAGTTCTTACTTGTGGTGGTTTGAGAGAACACACTTGATATATGCTCGATTGCTTGAAAGACGGTTAGGCATACCTTTATCCAAGACTACCTGCGTGTCAAGCGGGTGTATGTCTTTTGAGTTGAATTCCTATTCCCAAGTCTCCCTTGTTTTCCTTTCTTGGTGAAAGCAAGGTGAAAGCCATTGATCAACCTATCTCTTATTTGATTTTATTTTATCTTTAGTTTTAATCTAAAACCCCCCTTTTAGATATCTTTTCCTTTTTTTTGTTAATTGAACGTCAATAAGTTGCTTGGATTCTCTATTAGCTCAATTGTGACTACATTATTCCCTTGGGTACAACACCGACACTCGTTGGGAATTATAAATTTTGTTTTACTCTGACGATCGTCGTGATCTCCAACTTGGGGAGCATGATTTGAGCATTATAAAAAATGGTGTCATTGCCAGGGGTTGAAAAACAAGAAAGTCACTTCGGTAAAAGTCCTTTGGAGGAACAAGTCCATTGAGGGAGCTACATAAGAAGCCGAAGCATCCATGATAACCGAGTACCCTCACCTCTTTCCTTCTGATTCAGCTCCAGCTTGAGGTAATAGTTTCCTCCTTAGTATGTTCCTTCAGTTCTATTCCTCCCGTTATTGTCATGCTCCTAGTATGCATTCATGCCTCACGAATTTAGTTCAACTATAATTCAGTTAGAAACCAACTAGTATGTTAGAACTTTAACTCTTTAGTATTCAACATTTAGGGATTGCATCTCTTTCCCTCCAAACTCAGCTTGTTTAGTCTTCATTCGAGGATAAATGATCCCAAGGCGGGGATGTTGTAACACCCCAGAATTTGAACCAACATTTAAACCTAGAAAATCTAGCTGAAGCTAAAATTCCCAGGCCTCAATGGCACGTGGAACGGGCCATGCCAGGCACGATGACTCGTAAGGCTAGCCTTGGGAGCAATCCCAGTCAGCTCATCCCCGAAAAGCAGCCACCATGGGCATTAGATATCTGATGGGCTGTGGGTGCCCACTGTAGGAATCAACTAGTGGCCCAAACCACTCCCTCCAGCCCGACGACCAAGGCCACGTTTCATCATAAGTCCAACGAGCCATGGGCCTCAGCCGTGGTAGTGATCTAGGGGACCAACCCAACTTGTCCCATTCGGATGGCCAGACTCAATAGGCCATCGCAGGTGTGATGGGCCGTCGGACAAGCCCATCTAGTGGGATTTTTTGTAACTTTTTAATTTAAGTAAGGGGTATTTTGGTCTTTTCCCTACTCTTTTAAATCCTATACTAAGTCATTTTGGGTATGTTTTCAGAGGTTTTAATCAGACTTAGCCATTTTTCCATTCATTCCATCAATTCAACTTTAGAAAAAAAAAGAATTCTCTCTTAAGCTACAGATCTAGGGCTTTCTTCTCCAAAGCTTCAAACTTTAGATTTTCTTCAAGAATCTTCTTCTACTAAGTATGTGGATATTCAATAAGGGTTTAGTTCACCCTTATGCTCAAAACTCCAGTCTTTCCTTTGAAATTCATGGTTTATAAAACTAGGTTCCTGCCTAATTAGGCAAATTATTACAGAATTTAGTCTTTATGGTTCCTACATGATATATATCATGTTTTATAAGAATCTTATCATGTTTTCAATGATTTGCATGTGTTTCCACCATGATTTGAGAAATCAAGAATTTAGCCCTAAATTGTAGTATTTTCTCATGAATCAATTTTCTTTAGAATTTAACCTAGATTACTAACTTTGAGTTTTAAACAGAATTTAGATAGCTTTTAGTTTACAGTTTCTCAGAAAATAATGTTTCAGATTAGTTAAGTTCTAATGCAGTATTCCAGAACTTTATTTTTTAAATGAGCTAGCAGAATTAGTTTTGGGAGTAGTACTTAGCACCGAGTTAGACTAGGGTTCATCATACCCTAAAGTCCCATAACTATGTGCTTCCATAGGTTATTTAGACCCTCAGTTGGGCCTTAAAACTAGTTATCACATCAGCCATGCCTTTATACTCTGTCAAGGTATATTGGGTCCTCTTGATGGGGCGTATACATCAGAATCAATGTTTAGCTTACGTGGTTTATGTCGGTTAACAGGCTCTCCCACAGATTTAGACTCAGTAATATGTATTAGGCCCTCAATTCAGTGTTTCTTACAACTTTTCATTGTGCTTTTCTGAATATCCTTGCATTCAAATTTTTATGCATGACTATGTTTGGGTCTATGTACTACAATTTAGCTTATAGTTTAAATAACATATCAGTTTTTTAGCACGTTTATATATACAACCAACTTTGCATATCCCTCATGCTCAGTACATTCAAAGTATTGACGCAAAATCTATGTGCTGCATCCTATTATAATGCCAGTTCAAGTTTTCAGATTCAGCCTTGCAATAATTAGCTCGTTCCAGCGCCATCTCAGCGACAGCTTGTGGTGAGTCCTCATATTTCGAGGATAGTCTTTTGATGGTTTTCTATCTATTTATTTTGGTTTTCAGTATTTTGGAGTTAGCTAGAGGCTGGTCCCAATAACTCATCAGTAGTAGAGGCTTTCAGACATAGAGTCAGATTTCAGCTTTTCAGTTAGTTCAGTTTTTTAGACTTATATTTGAACCCAAATATTCTCAGTTAAATTTTAAAGAACTTATGTCTTCATTCAATTTAGCGTACGCTTAGTTTAAATTCATGTGATTGCTTAGTATATGCCAGGCCATGAGTTAGTTTTGTTTCACTTATGACTCTAAGCACCATATTGCATCCAGGGTGTAGACTTGGGGCATGACAATACTGTTCAATCTTGACTTATACTTAGCGTGATCTTGTTACTAAAAAATAGTGTCCTGTGAAGTAAAGTACAATAAGCACGAATACTTCATATATCAAATATATAAAGCATGAAAAGGAAGTGGTGCTGAGCATAGACATGACATAACCATTCAACATCATCATAAGTGAGTGTACATATATATGGCTTAGAACAAAGAAATCATAGGCATGACTCATTCAAGAAATCTAATCTAAGCATATACATGACATAACATGGTTTCATTATCCATTAGACATATCATGAGGCCTGAGTTCATAGGACTTAGCATGTAGTGAGACATGAGTTCATATATCATGAGCTTCATAACATAGAGCTAGAATTAATGGAATCATAGAGTAAGATTAGGATTGCTGTTTGAAGCAATTGCTTCTCATTCTAGGAACTAAGCATAGACGTGAATCTACATGAAGTGTATGAACCTTATTCATGGTCATGACACAAATATGTATGGCATGGGTAGAGCATCATTTTGACTAAAGTGTCTAGTGTACACTAGGATAAGAATGAATCATTATCTCATCATCACCATTCCTAGAACTCTCTATTGCTAGAATCTCACTACCTGAATTGGTTCTTCATCTTATCATCTCCCTCTTAGCTCAAAGGTCGACATTCTTAGTTTGTAGACCTCCTCCCTAAACTGGGTTATAATTAAATAACTCTGCATGATTAGGGTATCACTATACACAAAAATGCTAAACTATCCCTTGAAGACTACATCTGTAGATAGTAAAATTCTTGCTAGGACTTCTTTCTGAGATATCTCTTAACTTCCTCTTTGACTCTAGGACCATCACTTTAGGATTCGTACCCTTACTATCTTACTAAAATTATACCTCCAATTCTCTTTCCACCAAATTCAAAAGGGTTAAAGATTATCTCATGAGACTCTACATCATCTTCTATATCTATAATCCCCTCGATTTAGCTCTTAGTTACACCATATAATACATAGCTAGGATTCTCCACACTTTTTAACTCAAGAATACTAAACAACACCAACCCTCCTCATTATGGTGCCCTTGTCGGGCTTGTTTTGTTTGGTTTAATGCTCTTGTTGGGCTTTGGTGTTGTTGTGGAAGAAATTGATGGTCTAGCTTTTTAGTTTTCTTTACTTTTTAGCTTCTTTTGTTATTTTATAGTTGAGGTGTTGGTTTTTGTGAGCCAGGGGAAGTCAGAGTACCCTTTAGGCTAGATGGAACTTGTTTGAGCTGGGGAACACTTGTAACGCACATATCGACATACAAACCGCACGAGCTTCACACATGCCCACTGTTTGGACTGTGCATTATACGTGCGATACACACTTTGACATGTGCGAATCGCATGTGCTTGTTGATTGTGATGGTTGGGTTGATCCATTTTGTGTAGCTATAGAAATTTAGAGAGATGAATTGGCCCAATGATAGACTGAGTGACATTATTCTTAAGGGAAAATCATCGTCTTTTTTGAGGTTTTGGTTGCAATTGACTTGTTTGGTACTAATGAAGTAGTCGTGCATGTTAAGTGAAATAGGCATACCCTTCCAAAAATTTTGTGAAAAGTGCATGGCGAAGATTAATGTTGTGAAAACCCCTTTAATATTTTTATAACTCTTAGCTCATTACCGGTGATAATATAGAATGTATCCTCTTGGTTCTCGTTTAGAAAGTTAAAATTGATCCTTCTTGAATAATTCGCATGTCATGTGTGGTGAGGTTTAGTTGAATAATTCTCGGGCATGCCTATCGTCTAGAACTTGCCTCGAATATGATTCAAGGCGAAATTCTAGGTGTAACCAAACTTGGAAAATGACCTTAGGCCCTTTTTGATAGCCACTTCACCCTAATGACTTCCCATGACATCAAATCCTAGTGAACCCCTTTTGAGCTTGCGACCGTTCTTTGGAACCTTGTTAACACCTTGACCTTTTTGGAACCTCTATTTTGGCACCCATCCTCCCTAATTGCTTGAAAATGAAATGTAGGCTAAAAGCCTAAGTTTGGGGGGGGGGGAAACAAAAGATAATATAGGCAAATGCCTAAGTTTGGGGGTGCATGTGATCAAATAAGGAGAAGAATAGAAGTGCACTTCAAGTGCAAGGTATCACCTTAAATAAGAGTTGAAAATTGCTCCAAAAGTTCACCAATGAGCAAAATGAAAAGCAAAAATAGGTGCTACCAAGTGAAGGTGATATAAGGAGTTGAATGATTATGAGTTAAAAAGGAGATTCTTGGGTTGTGTGGGGGAGAAATGAGGTGAAGTTGAAATTGAAAATGTGAGCGGTGCTCAAAATGAGAACAAAGAGCATTAGGGAGGTGTAGTCACTTGAACCAAATTAGATCCTCACCTTAGCCCTAGCTAATATCGTAACCCATAAATCCTTTGTGATTCCAAGCTTGGCTACCCTACATTAGTGGCGATTTACATGAAGGGCAAGCCTACGGTTTGACGTGTGTGCACTTGAGCTTCCTTGTGAGTCTGAATGTTTGTATTTGTCCCTTGTGATTGTCTTTGTACATAATGTGTTTTGGGACTTTCGTTCTTGTGAGGGCATGCGAATTAGGATTGTTGGTGACATTGATAAACTCGAAAATGAGTCAAATGAGCATGTATTAGTAAGCTAGTAGTTTGAGTCACATCTCGAGGATTGGTTGTTGTCACTTGCTTGTTCTTATTGTGCCATTGCATCATTGAATTGTGTTTTGAAATGATGGGAATGCATAGAGTAAGTTATCATGTTATTAACTCATTATTAGTACCAACTGAAGTCATACTTGGTGATTGAAATGGGTTTTCCTTGGATTGAAGTGATGTCTTTGCACTTGTGTTGCGTACCTTTTGAAATAGAATTTTTTCTGTTGATTGAGGACAAGCAATAGTTCAAGTTTGGGGGTTTGATAAGTCAATATTCTACCTACTTATTTAGCTTCTAATCTTATACCTTTTCTAATATAATGTGGATAAATAGTGCAATTTGACATGAATTTCTTCTATTTTACAGGTTTCTGTGTTTTAGAAGTGTTCGGGAAAGATTCGAGTGAAAACAAGTCAAATGGGAGATAAAAAGAGCTGCTGATCACTGACACCAAGTTACTCATTGTGACCACGAGAGTAAATCACGCACCCACGATGCACAAGGAGAAAGGTAAAACTATGTGACCGTGAAGTAAAGCCACGCGACCGCATGGAGGAAGAAGTCAAAACAACGTGACCGCGAGGTTGAGACCACGCGACTGCGTGGAGAGAAAATATAGAACCTCGCGATCGCAGAGCATGATCACGAGACGCGATGAAGGCGTCGTCGACTGTAGGACAGATTTGGAAATTCCCACTTTTGGAAACCCCAATTGATACAAAAGACTCCTCAACTGTTTTGGAGCACATCTTTGGCTATTCTCACAACTTTTGGCAAGCTTGAAGAGAAAGTTCATCAACCAACACCATAGGAGTGAAGATTTGGATGCTCTTTGTTCTAAAATCTTTAGTTTCTATTCTTCAACTCTTGCTCTTAATTGCTATTTTATTGGTGGAATTGTTGAATTGAGATTTGGGTTTGTATTAGAGATAATACTTGTTTGGGTATTGAATTCATATATAGATTTTGCTCTTGTTTGATTATTTGGGTATATTAAATCCTCCATGCTTGAATTTATAGTCAATGGTTGCAAACATTGACTTAGCTTTCTAATTTGGGTTGTTGCTTGAGAGAGAATTTTCCTAAATTCGAGAAGATTCAATAGTGGGGATTTGGGGTTTCCACTCTAGACCAAGGCTAGAGATAGTTTGGTTGCCGAAAACTCACATCTAAGAGTTGGGGTTAGAGATAACCCAACTCACCCAAGTTAAATTGGTTGGTTATTGCTTACTCGTGGTGGTTCGAGAGAACACACGAGATATATGCTTGATTGGTCGGAAGACGGTTAGGCATACCCTTAGCCAAGACTACCCAGGTGTTAATCAGGTGCAAATCTTATGATTTGAATTCCCATTCTCAAGTCTCCCTTGTTGTCCTTGCTTGGTGAAGTCAAGGTGAAAGCCATTGATCAACCTATCTTTTATTTGATTTTCTTTTATCTTTAGTTTTAGTTCTAAAACCCCCTTTTTAGATATCTTTTCCTTTTTTTTGTTAATTGAACTTCAATAAGTTGCTTGGATTCTCTATTAGCTCGATCGCGACTATATTGTTCCCTTGGGTACGACCCCAACACTCATTGGGAATTATAAATTTTATTTTGCTCTGACAATCACCGTGACCTCCAACTTGGGGAGCATGATTTGAGCTTTATCAGTAGTCATGGCCGGATATAGCACTAGAAAAGCAGCCCCGAATTGGGCGTGAGTGAGTTGCTCATTCAAAGGGTCTACTGGGACAGGTGGTGCTTGCTGGATTCCATTACCATTGTTGTTCCTCCTTCTATTCGCTCTTTTGAGAGGCATTTTCTGTAATATGTAGAGCACGAGTTAGAAGGAGATTAAATAGAATTCACACTTTATCGTATGATATAGAATAGAAAGAAGGGAAGTTTTCCTTAAAATGTCTCATAGCCTCCCTCTCATAATTGTGGAACGCTTCACACCTATAAAAAAGACTCTACTTGATGCATCTTTTAGACTCCCTAGGACACATAAACCTGATGCGCTGATACCAAGTTTTTCATGCCTCGAGGCTACCCCCTAGACGCAACACGGTGCTTAGATCCACAAGTAACCCCAAGCTAACCCGTAGTCTTGCATAAGCTAAACATTCTGATTTGAAACAATGTATGTGCGGAAGCTAAACTGGTTTAGTAACCTAAGTTAGAAAAGTAAACCAATAATCTCTGTATAAATATAGAGAAGTCTAAAATGTCAACTAACTGTAAAGCTGAAAACTAACTCTATGTCTAAAATCCTCTACTCAGATGAGTTCCCGGGACAAGCCCCAGCTAACAATAATAGTCTAAAAATTGAATAATAGACTGAAATAAATGAATAAAATCTTGTCCTCAAAATATAAGGACTCACCAACTGTGGTGCTGGGAAGACTGATAACTAAGACTAAGCATGATCTGGATGTTGAACGCCTGAACCTACATCATAATAGGATGTAGCATAAAAGTATGTTTCAGTACTTCGAATACACTGAGCATGCGGAATATGAACTAATCTATATACATATATATATATATTGGATATGGAAAGATAAACAGAACTTGAAGGATAAACTAAAATATGAAACTGAAAGATAAAACTGATGCAATGACCAAGTCGATAAACATGCGACTGTGTAGTGCTGAACTAGACAATTGACTACAAGTTCATGTAATACTGAATATGAACTTTGGGAGCTACTATTAACTGACCTACCCCAAGATGATCTAACTATGGGGAAAACCTATAACCCTGGCAGGAAGGGTGTTCATACCTTGCCAAGGGTACAAACATTCACTGGCGTGGATCCACTAATCTTATGTCTAAAAGGACTAAGGTATCAAGCCTAATCTGACGGGTGACCCTTTAGAACCTACGGTGATGCCATAGTTCTTTGACTTGGGGACTTCTACTAAAGGTCTCAGCCTAACTGACGGGTGAGCCTCCATCTCCTCGTCTACTCGGTACTAAGTACTACTCCCAACTGAATAAATAAGTAAATAAAATGACATACTGGAAAGATCAAAATACTGACTTCTTGAGAATGCAAAGTAATACTGAGACTGAAAGCATTCTAATCATGTCATTATGAATGACTGAGTATGTGACTGAAAAGGCATGAAGTCTTAAACCGATCAGGTGTTCATAACCCACCGTCATGAGGAATTGAACTACTCCTAACAATACTAGATTTTGAATAGAGGATGTAGTTCATAATCATAGTTCAAGGTCATGACTTTAACAACATGCTAAGGGTTTGAGAATTCTGAGTATATAACAATGCTAAACTTCAAAAAAACATGTAATAAGATCCATATATATCAATGGAAACTGAGATACAAGAAGTTCATAAAATTCAGGAACCCTAGGTCCTGAAGATTAAACTAAAAACTGGAGAACTAAAATACCCATTGATGAATTTTCACATACCTGAGAGTAGAACCCTTGGAAAGAATCTTTCAGTTTTCAGTCTGAACTTGAAGAACCCTGGTTTCTGCTTTGGTGAGAAGAACACTTCTTTTTTCTAAGTGTCGATTAGTATCTGAAGGAAAGATGGGTTTAGGTAGTTTTAGGCTTAATAACTTGTCTTAGGATAGATAAAATGACATAGCTTAGACTTTAGAAAGAGTAGTAATGGTCTGAAATACCCTTGGAAATTAAACAAAAAACTATTGAAAATCTCGAGTCATGAATCTACGATTTGGTCGATGGACCGTGGTACTGACTGACGGACTGTTGAATAAGTCGTGGTTCTTGCCTTGGGGTTTAAGGGGCGTCCTCTGGTCTATTGATTCACGAATGATAGAACGGTTCATGGATCAAAATGGAGGACCATCGTTTGAGTCGTGGTTCTTGGGCCCCAAAAATGAGGGTCCTCTGAAGAGCTGGACACGGTTGATAGGGCGGACCATGGTTCTAAACTATGATTTGTGGATTCGTCCGTGTTTCAAATATGGAAAACTGGCACTTCTATGATGTCCCATCCACGAGTGACAGGATGGGCCATGGTTTCAAACCATATTCTATGATGTCACCCATAGAATGAAAGGGGGACCAACACTGGGGCTAGACCACGGGTCGTAATTCTGAATGATGGCTCGTGATCCTTACCATGGTTTCTAGGAACTTGGATTTTTTTTGTATTTTCCCACTAAGCCCTGTACAGAAGCTGGTTCAGATTCTGAGGTGTTATACAAACCAACCCACTGGAGATCGACACTTTTTTCCATACAAAGCCTCAAGTGGTGCCATCTGAATGCTGGAATGATAATTGTTGTTTTAGAAAAATCCACCAAAGGAAAGAACTGATCCCAATGACCACTAAAGTCAATCACACAAGCTCGAAGAATATCCTCCAACACCTGAATAATCCGCTCTAACTAACCATCTATCTTGGGTGAAAAGTTGTACTCATCTCCAATCGAGTGCCCAACTCATGCTGCATAGAACTCCAAATGTGAGATGTGAACTGCATACCTCTATCTGAAATGATGGAATAGGGCACACCATGGAACTGAACTCTCTCTCGAATGTAGATCTTTTACAACTTCTCTGCATTATAGGTCACCTTTACTAGAACAAAATGGTCTTATTTGATCAATCTATCCACAAACACCAAAATAGAATCAAACTTTTCCAAGGTCGGATGAAAACCAACCACGAAGTCTATAGTGATATGCTCCCACTTCCACTCAAGTATAGGCATCCTCTGAGTCATACCACCCGGACTTAGCCAAAAACTCTATGATATCCCTCTTCATCCTACACCACCAATAATACTGCTTAAGGTCATGATACATCTTGGCTGCCCCCCGATGAATAGAATACCTTAAATTATGAGCCTCTTCTATGATCACCCCAGTCAAATCACATACTTTAGGAACACAAATACGACCTTTGTTTCTCAAAACACCCTCTTAATAAAAATTTGCTTCCTTAGCCTTACCCTTAAACACCTTGTCCCAAATCATGCACAGATTCCCATCCTCAAACTGTCCATCCTTAATCTGATCCACCAATAAGGACTGTGCCTCTACACACGCAAGCACCTTACCTGGCTAAAAAATGTCAAGTCTAACCAAGCAGTTAGCTAAGCTCTACACATCAATAGCCAATGGTCGCTCCTCAACCACTAAGAAGGCAAGACTACCCATACTAACCTCATTCCTACTAATGGCATCCGCCACTACATTGGCCTTGCCCGGGTGATAGAGAATAGTCATAGTATAGTTCTTCAACAACTCCAACCACCTGCGCTATCTCAAATTCAAATCTTTCTGGCTGATTATATACTAAGGCGCGATAATCAGTGAACTCCTCACAATGAACTCCATAAAAATAATGCCTCTACAACTTAAAAAACACACTATAGCCGCCAACTCCAAATCATGAGTAGGGAAGTTCTTCTCATGAGTTTTTAACTGCCTCGAGGCATAGGCTATGACCTTCCCTTTCTGCATCAAGACACCACCAAGACCAATAGCGAATGCATCACATTAAATGGTAAAGCCTTCACCCTCCACATGTAAGGTCAAAATGGGACTTGAAGTCAACAATTCATTGAGCTTTTGAAAATTTGCCTCACACTCATCAGTCCACTAGAAAATAACATTATTTTGGGTTAACTTAGTCAATGGAGCTGCAATAGAAGAGAAACCCTCCATGAACCTTCTATAATACCTAGCAAAACCCACAAAGCTCTGAATCTAAGTAGGTGAAGTAGGCCTAGACCAACCTCGTACCACCTCCACCTTGGCCGGATCGACCATGATAGAATCCTTGGATACTACATGCCCCAAAATGCCATGGAGCTAAGCCAAAACTCACACTTTGTGAACTTAGCATATAACTTCTCATCCCTCAATATCTAGAGTACAACTCTCAAATGCTTCACATGATCCTCCTTGCTATTAGAATACACCAAGATGTAATCAATGAATACAATCGCAAAGGAGTCAAGATATAGCTAAATGACCTCATTCATCAACTCCATAAATGCTTCCAGGGAATTAGTCAACCCAAAAGACATCACCAAAAACACATAATGACCATACCTAGTCCTGAAAGATTTTTTTAGGGATATCCTAAGCCCTAATCCTTAACTGATGGTAACCCGACCTCAAGTCTATCTCCAAAAACATCAATAAACCCTAGAGCTTGTCAAATAAAACATCAATATGTGGAAGAGGATATTTATTCTTAATAATCACATTGTTCAACTATCGATAATCAATACACATATGCATAGTTCCATCCTTCTTCTTCACAAATAAAATCGGGGCACCCCAAGGTGAAACACTAGGCTGAATGAACCCTTTGCTCAACAAGTCTTGCAGAGTATCCTCTAACTACTTCAACTCCGCTGGGTCTATCCTATAAGGAGGAAAAGAGGTAGGCTTAGTGCCCGCTCTAAATCGATGCCAAAATCAATATCCCTATTGAGAGAAACACCTAGTAGATCCGTAGAAAACATATCCAGGAACTCCCTAACCACTCACTGACTACAAAGAAGGTGTGTCAGTGCTAGTATTATGAACATAAGCCAAGTAAGACAGACACCCCTTCTCAACCAACTATTGTTTCTTAAGGAAAGAAATTACCATCTTAGAATATGAACCTTGGGTACCCTTCCACTCTAACATTGGTACACCTGGCATAACTAAAATGACCATCTTTGCTCTACAATCCACCATAGAATTATACGGAGAAAGTCAATCCATACCCAGAATGACATCAAAATCTACCATATCAAGAATAATCAAATCCAACTAGGTATCATATCCCAAAAGAGTCACAACACACGATCGGTATACCCAATCCACTACTAAAGAATCACCTAGTGGGGTAGCAATGCATATAGGCACAAAAATAGACTCACACATCATATTAAGACCAGACACAAAGTAAGTAGATACATATGAGAAAGTAGAACCCAGATCAAACAACACTGAAGCAGGTCAATAGCACACTGAGATGATATCTGTGATGACCATATCTGAACACTCCACCTCGGGTCTACCCAAAAAAGCATAACATGAGCCCAATCTCCCTTTGGCTAAACTACGCCTCTACCATTACCTTGCCCCACTGGTGGTGCACCCCTAGTCACTTAAAATCCACCCCACCCCTAATTAGGGGTGCTGCTGCTCTGCTCGAAATTTGAGAAACCTACTGCTTACCTCCACCTCTAAATCTGGGACAGTCCCTCTTGAAATGCTTGGGACTACCACACTCATATCAAGACCTAGGAACTGTTATCTACTGAAAAGACCCTGAATAACCAAAATAGCCACATTTACCTGAGAACCTTTGAGAAGAACCATGGGAAATATGTCCTGGGCCGAAAGAGTCTTGTTCAGTAGCATGAGTCTTCACCATCTGTGCAAGAATGATGCAAGAATATCAGTAAATAGAGAATCTAATTCTTTGCACAAAAGGAAAGAAGGAGAGAAATTTCCTAAAGTCCCGTAGCCTCTCAAAGATAGATAATAGATGTCTCCGCACCAATCCACAAGATTCTACTAGACTTAGCTTGTACTTGTGAGACCAAAGAACCTAGCGCTCTGATACTAACTTGCCACGACCTAAAATTGGTCAAGATGGCACCTACCACACACCCCGCGATAGGTAAGCCAACCTAATATAACTTATAATAGAATAAGGAAGTTAAGCAAAAAAGATAATAACAAAACTAAGTCTAGCCTCAAATTCATAAAACAACGATAGGAGTACATGAAATAGAATCTGAACCCAAAGATCTGGTAGTCACAAAGTACGAGCCTCTAAGTATAGAATACAAAGAAAAGAGTCAAAATGTATCTCAAAATTTAGAAAATGCATAATACCAAGATAGAGGGAGATGTAGTAGATGCCAAGGACATTATCCACTACCTCTTGAATCTGCAAAGTGAATCGCAACACCAAACACAGGGTCATCCTCCAGGAAGTGTCGGTTCAGTACCTGCACATAAGGTGCAGAAATAATGGGTCATGTGTACTTAGTAGCATCCTTGACTGACCCTAAATCAAATTGGTGATGAGGATAATCTAATAACACAGATATCAAGTAAACTTCAAACATATGCACATAGGAAAGCCAACCTAGCCCAGCAGATATTCACAATAACAGAGAAAGAATAATATTAGAGTTCACAATTACCCAACTAAAATCAATAAAGATAGTCCACCAATCACATCACACAATTGCAATGCATAACAAATAAGAATGATGTATATAATTACAATATGATGTAATATATGCTACAATATAAGCCTGCTGCCTTGTATAGCTAGTTGGGACCCATGGGAGACTCATGAGGTCCATATACCAACTCATAACAGTTATTCATCAGGTATGCAAATCATGAATCTGCCTAAAACCATTTCCCATCTGGCCACCTACAACACTTTCCTAGTGGGCCTATAAGTAAAATTAGTAAAACCACCCAGAACACTTTCCCATCAGGCGTGCAAGTCAAAATCAGTAAAAACCACCCGAAACACTTTCTTATTGGGCATGCAAGTATTTATAATTCAACCTTTCTAAAAAATAATTCTTTAACCATTCCTTGATGTGAATATGAGTGAGTATGCATGATTAATGGGAAAAGGCAATACCATATCACAGTCCGGGCTCACAAGGCCAAAAAACACAAATATCTCAACCTAAGCTCAAGAGTCCAAACTCAACTTTATCACGAAGAACATGAGAGATTAGACAATTCACATAAACAATCTAATTTTAAAACCCTTCTTTTAATATATTGGAACCTACATAGTTACTCATTACCTTATCTATATAGGACCTCCAAATCCATATTACTCCCTAATTATATTCATAACACATAAACACATTGAAAGAGAGTCAAAGAAAGTCTCAACTTGCCTTAACAGAAGACCCCCCAAAATTCAACACAAGGCCTTGTCCTTCTGAATAATCTCTTAACGAAGCCACTTTATCATAAATAAGTTCTATGCATAAACACGAGTTCAAAAACACCCATATTGCTAAGGTTCTAGTTCGAGTTCAAAAGTCAACTCCAAGAATGAAAGAGAAAATTTGAAAATTTATTAGAAAACTAATTTATCCATAGGTTAAGGAGTTCAAATCTAAAATTCCTTTGAAAAGGGAGTTAAAAATGGTCTTGAAAGTATCATTTTATCAAACTTTACCTTACCCAGGAGAATCCTAAAATTCTAAGTTGAAAAACAATGATTTGAAGGTAAAATCATGAACTTATCATTGGGGAACGTATAAAAATAGATTAAGAACATACCCAAATGATGAAATCTCAAAATCCCACTTTGAAATCACCAAAATTCGAGTTCTAGAGCTCCAAAAATAAAGTATGGTGTTCATGGTTAAAAAGGAAATATTTTAAATCACTGCAAGTCATCCTTCTTCGCGGATGTGGAACCTCTATTGCATTCCTAAAGCTTACAGACCCAAACCCAACGTGTTCGTGGTTGTCCAGTTGCATTCGAGAAGACCAACAAAAGACTCGACCTAAAGCCTGACAAATTCCTTCAATGTATATGCAAACCTCCCCCATCGTATTTGCAATGCGTAAGTTTTTTCCTTCATCACGAATGCATAAGGCTGGTCACGTACACTAAGAAGGAAATTTCCTGGCTCCAAGTATAGCACACCAGTAGTAGGAAAGATAAGAAAATTCCCTAAATGGACCGTCAAAAATTATTTGGAACCTCTTATACACAAACCAACTATGCCACTAGAATAAAATTGTCATTCCAAACTCAATGGAATCATCAAAATTGCCAATGGAGATCGCTATCAATGAATGTTGATCGAAGTCAACTCTAGGATAAAATTTCCAGCTTTTCAACGAACTACCCAAAATGTATCTGAATGTCTCAGGACATGAACTGTCACGACCCAACCCATCGTGAGTGGCACCCACCCAACCCTCGGATAGGCGAACCAATAGAGTTCTACCCTTGCCTAGACTAACAGCCTAAAACCAGCAAGTATAAATGAAAACTAGCAATAGAAATAAGATCACTAATCAAAAACTTATATTAATAATAAACTGTGGAAATTTCCCACCTATGAACTGAAAGTGATCGTACCGAACATCAATACCAAATCTAGAGTACGGGGATGCAACCCCAAATAAAATAAGAATAGTCTTTAAGTCCAAACAAATGGACTAAAACTCTAGAGATAATCCCAAGGTAGCTCGAATCATTAGCTCACCCTTGATGATAGAAATCGCGGGTGCTAAATCTGAGGTCTCGTCTCAGCCGCTGGAAGATTTCCTGTACTCACCAAAAGAAAGACAAGTGCAGTATAAGTACACCACCAGTGTGTACTGGTAGGATCATCAACCAGTATTCAAGAAAATAGTATATAAATAGTAGAAAAATCCAGTAACAAGTATGGCAAACATGCAACAATATCAAAGGCATCTCTAGACTACAGGTCTCTACCTAACTTATTACTGCATGAATCCATCTCTTACAGTTCTATTCCACCAACAAGAATAACCATAACCGCACCTTACCGTCTAGCCCGAACCCACCCTAGAATCCCCTCTAGACAAATACCACAAGTAATGATTTACCCGGCCTAAACTAAGACCAATTCAACAATCATACAATAGTTTCCCCGCCACTCAAGGACCACCAGTCAGTAGCACTTTTCAATAACAACCCGGTCCACTCACATAACTAATATCAAGTATCACATTCAGTTAAACAACCCGGTCCTCTCACGGAACCAATATAGACCAGTGCAATACAATAATCAATAAAACAGTGCAAGATGCAATAAAGTAAACACGTACCAGGCGTGGTACCCGTGCCAACTGAATGTTATACCCATACCAGGCGTGGTACCCATGCCAACCATGTGTTATACTTGTAAAATTAGTGGTACCCGAGCCAACCAAATGTCAACAACATCAGTCAATAGAATGAATGCACAACCCTTGTAAAGCCAACAAGTAAAAACCATTCAAACATAGACTGTAAACCGAACTTAGACATTCCACACAATTCCCCTAAGCAATGTAATGCACATAATTACTTAGACAATGAGTACAATGAATATACATATTTGCAGAAATACGAAAGCCATCACCTACCTTGAATGTTCCAAGCTCTATTCAACCCGAGCTTTCCCATGTTCTGGATTCCTCTCACGTTCTTGGTCTAAAAATAACACATAATGCATACAATTAACATACAGTCCTGTACATTACCCGAATTATACCAAATCCCCAAACCCCAGGCCACCCATGATTATCCCATATTTTTACCAGGCTTTTCCACCGTTAATTCTCCTAGTCTTATCATTTTTCACGGACAAAATAGGAAATTAAACAGTCTATGATCATTTTAACGTACCTAAATCAACACCCAAGAACATACATGTTTGGAACCCCCTTCTTCCCCGAATTTCATCATCTCTAGGTCATTCCAATCTTCCCCAATTTCCCTTCTAGCAATTCTACCGCATAGGAAATGTAGTACAAAGTGTAGGGAACGAAAACCTTACCTTAGGAATGATTTTTGGCGGAGGAATGAAGAAAATCGCCTGAATTTTACCAGCCCTTCTCCCAAAACAAACTTGTGAAATTCTGATGTTTTGAGAGCTGTTTCTGCATTAAAAATTCGTTGGCCCGCTATAGCGGTTCCCGCTCCACTATAGTGGTCCCACTATAGCGGTCATCTGCCGCTATAACGGTCTTAAGTGAGTTGACCGCCCCTTGACCGCCGCTATAGCGGTGGCCACTATCGCACGTGATAGCGCTCATCACGGGTAAAAAGTCTGTTTATTTGCCAATTTTGGCCATTTCACGATACACTTGGTTCCCCTGATGTCCCAAAATAACCCTTTCATGTCAAAGGCGATTCCGAGAGTTCTACTTACCCAAATTCAATTCTGAAAAGTCTCCCGAACTCCTTTATGTCTTGGCTACATGGAAAACTAGCTCAATCCAAGACACCTAAACCCATTTTTACTCAAATTTCCATAGACTTTACCTCGCTCCAAAACCGGTCGAGGCTAGCCTAGCCCAGAATTTCAAACTCCCAAACCCAGAGTTTTCTAACTCTAAAACTTGGCACGATTGAACTACCCGTAATGACGGACCCGATCATTACAACAGATACCAATTTACTCATCGTTCATCCCCAAATGATCAAACCCAAAATTATAGAAATAAAAGGAAGGAAGTGTAGTACTTGATTCCTCAAACAATTGAGGGTAATTGTCCCGCATGTCCTTCTCGATTTCCCAAGTGGATTCCTCAACCGGATGATGCTTCCACTGAACCTTCACCATATCAATCACCTTTGTCCTCAACCTCCGGATATCCCGAGTAAGAATCAAGACCTGTTCCTCCTCATAATGAAAACCTTATAAAAAATTAACTCATCCCACTTTATGATGTAGTCCCTATCCCCATGGTATTGCCTTAGCATGGATACATGGAATACCGGATGGACGTCAGATAAACTAGGTGGCAGTGCTAACTTGTAAGCCACTGGCCCTACCATCTCAAGAACCTCAATCGGGCCAATAAACCGAGGGCTAAGCTTACCCTTCTTACCAAACCGCATAACCCCTTTCATTGGTGACACTTGTAGCAATACTTGTTCACCAACTCGAAAGTCCATGTCCCGGACCTTACGATCTGCATACTCCTTCTGCCTGCTTTGAGCAGCCCATAACTTGGTCTGTATGCCCCTTACTTTTTCCTGTGCTTCCTTCACTAAGTCTATGCCCAGAGGCTTCACATCACCTTCCTCAAACCACCCAACTGGTGATTTGCAGTTTCTCCCATACAAGGCCTTGAACAGTGCCATATCGATACTGGATTGGTAGCTATTGTTGTACGAGAATTCACACAACTGTAGAAACTGGTCCCAATGACCACCGAAGTCCATTACACATGCTCTAAGCATGTCATCTAATACCTGAATGATCCTCTCTAACTGACCATCAGTCTGAGGATGGAAGGTTGTGCTAATGGTGAGTTGTGTACCCAACTCTTCATGTAACTTGCCCCAGAACTTAGAAGTAAACTGCATACCCATGTCTGAAATGATGGACAATGGTACCCCATGCAGTCTTACAATCTCCTTCACGTAGATCTTGGCCAACTGCTGCGAATTGTAATCTACCCTGACCGGAATGAAAAGAGCGGACTTGGTCAGCCTGTCAACAATTACCCAAATTGAGTCATACTTCCCCAATGTCTTGGGAAGACCCACCACGAAATCCATGGCTATCCTATCCCACTTCCACTCTGGAATTAGCATCCTCTGAAGTAGTCCAGTAGGTCTCTAATGTTCATAGTTTACCTGCTGGCACTTCTGGTACTTGGAAACAAAATCAACTATGTCCCTTTTCATCCCGGGCCACCAGTAATGCTGCCTCAAGTTCCTGTACATTTTGATTACACCCGGATGGATCGAGTACCCAAACCATGAGCTTTTGTCAGAATTTTTAGAATCATATCATTAACCCGAGGAACACAAATCCTCTCCCTGAAATGCAATACACCACCAGAGTCTAACATGACATCTCTGGACTCCCCGGAAATCACTTTACTGTGAACTTGCCCAGTTTTGGATCCTAAAACTGCTTTGCCTTTATTTCTTCTATGAAGGTGGCCTTGACCTCAATGCTGTCCAACAACCCGCCTTGGTATGAGAAACCCAAGTGCATGAACTTGGCCTCTAGAGCCTGAATTTCCTTAGCTAGCGGTTATTTGGACACCCCCAAACAAGCCAAGCTACCGATGCTAATAGTTTTCCGGCTCAATGCGTCTGCCACCACATTAGCCTTACCCGGATGGTACTGAATGGTCACATCATAATATTTCAATATCTCCATCCACCTTCTCTTCCTCAAATTCAAATCCTTCTGAGTGAAAATATGTTGTAGACTGCAATGATCTATGAATACTTCACACTTGACACCATAAAGGTAGTTTCTCCAGATTTCCAATGCAAAAACCACCACTGCCAACTCTAAATCGTGAGTCGGGTAATTTCTCTCATACACCTTCAACTTCCTGGATGCATAGGCTATCACATTCCTATCCTGTATCAACACAACACCCAAACTAGAATGTGAAGCATCACAGTAAATAATAAAGTCTTTACCTTCAACCGGCAAGGACAATATAGGAGCCGTGGTCAAAAGTGTCTTGAGCTTTTGGAAGCTCTCCTCGACCTTGTCGGACCACACAAATGGTACCTCCTTCTATGTCAGCCTGGTCAAGTGAGTAGCAATAGAAGCAAAGTCCTTCACAAGCCTCCGGTAGTACCCCGTGAGCCCAACAAAACTTCTCACCTCAGTCATAGAGCTAGGCCGGACCCAACTCTTAACTACCTTAATTTTATGGGGATCCACTATCACCTTCTTTTCTGACACCACATGCCCAAAAAATGCCACAGAAGTCAACCAAAACTCATACTTAGTGAATTTTGCATAAAGCTTTTGGTGCCTCAAGATGTCCAGCACAATGCGAAGATGATTAGCATGCTCCTCCTTACTCTTAGAGTAGATCAAAATATTGTCAATGAACACGATAACAAAAGAATCGAGTTTTGGGCTAAAATTGTCCCTTATCTATTAGAGTAGATTTATTTTGGTCCTTCAAATATAAACTTGAGCATATTTAGTCCCTTAAGTTTACTAAAGTGGAGTACTTTTGGTCTCCCTAACATAACAATGTTAAAAACTAACGGGAAAGACAAATTTTCTAACGGTGCAAATTTGACAGCGTTATCTCTTTCTTGATTGATGTACATTTTCTTTCTTCTTGTCTTCATAATTTTTTAGGATTAATATAGTAGTATTATTTATATCTAAAGATAATACTTTAGAATGCAATAATCTGCCCACTCAAAAAAAAATATAACCATTTTCTTAAATGCGATAACAAAATGGTCTTAAGGTCGGTGGCGAAGCTAGTAATTTAGTGAAGGGTGTGCAATTTTCTTCTTAATTGTGTTAAGGGCGAGCAAAATTAAATATATACTCATAATAGCTAACATTTAACCTTTATACACCACATAATTTTCTAACAACTGGTGTGCACCGAACCACACTTCGCTCACCTTAGAAAGGCAACATAATGGACCAAAACATGCAACAAACAATTCTTCAAAGTGCTCCAAGTAAATGCAATATTTGACTTAAATAATGCAATAGTAATTGGCCTAAAAAAACCCATGCTCTTGCTTTGAATATAGTGATTTCTCATGAAAGTAGTTAATGTGCGAAATCAGCCTTGAAATGAAGCTATCAAATATCAAAAGAGGCTAGAGCGCTATTTTACCGAAGCGTTTCATCGAGTGTGAAGTTGAGGGAAATGAGAATGGCCACTAGGTTTTGTAATTTACAAGTCATGTGGGTGCCACATGGGTTTAACACCGTTATTTTTAAATGAATTTTGTTAGGGAAACGAAACCAAAAGTACTCCACTTTGATAAAGTTAAGGGACAAAATATGCTCAAGGTTATAATTGAAGGACCATAGTGAACCTACTCTAATAGATAAGGGACTATTTTAGCCCAAAACTCCAAAAGAATCCAAGTAGGTCTTAAACACCCCATTCATCAAACTCATAAATGCTGCCGGCACATTGGTCAAACCAAATGACATTACTAGAAACTCGTAATGTCCATACCGAGTATGAAAAATAGTTTTCAGAATATCCTCAGGCCTAATCTTTAGCTGATGGTACCCCGACCTCAAGTCGATTTTCGAAAACACCGATGCACCCTGAAGCTGTTCAAACAAATCATCAATCCGGGGTAAAGGATACTTATTCCGGATGGTCACCTTGTTCAACTGTCTGTAGTCTATGCACATCCACATACTACCATCCTTCTTTTTCACAAAAAAAACCAGAGCCCCCAAGGTGAAGCACTAGGACATATAAATCCCTTATCTAGGAGTTCTGCAGCTGAGTCTTAAGTTCCCTTAACTATGCCAGAGCCATTCTATACGGAGGAATAGAGATGGGATGAGTGCCTGGCTCCAAATCAATACAAAAATCTATATCCCTGTCCGGAGGCATACCAGGCAAATCCGCACTATCATCCCGGAGATGAGCCAAGAAAGCTAGACACCCCCTTCCCACTAGCTTCCTAGCCCGAACAAATGATGTTATCTTAACTGGCTTAGGCCTGTATACACCTTCCCACTCTAATCTATCCTTACCTGAAATTTCTAGAGTCACAGTTTTAGTGTTACAGTTTAAAACAACATGATAAGAAGATAGGCGAGTCATACCCAAGATAATATCAAAATCAGCCATATCCAGAATTACTAAGTCTACTCAAGTACGTATCCCCATAAATACCACAGAACAATCATGGCACACATGAGTCGCAATCACTGACTCTCCAACTGGGGTAGATACATGGATAGGGGAATCAAGGATATCACAATTCAAATTCGGACCCAAAGTAAAACTAACAGACACATAAGAATATGTAGATCTTGGGTCAAATAATATTGAGGCCATTTTATCACAGACAAGAATAGTACATGTGATCACCCCATCTGATGCTTCCGCTTCAGTCCTTCGTGGTAAATCATAGCAATGTGCCTGATCATCAATCTAGGCAACTTTCTGAGCCGGCTGCGCCGCACCCCTGCCTGCGCCGTCGTTCCCTCGGTCTTCTCGGCCTCCTTGGAAATTACCTCGCCCACCCTGTGGACGACCCCTATCATTACCACCTATGCCTGTCGGGACCAATTTTCTAGTCTGCTGCTGACCCTGATTACCTGCCTTCCTATGTGGACACTCACTCTTAAAGTGTCCCAACTCACCACAATGGAAGAAACCACGGTTCAAAGTAGGCCTGCTAGCTGACGTATAAGATGCCTCCTGGCCTCTAGGAGCTGAAGACTGAGCTCCCTGACGACCACCTGTAGTAGCTGGCAGAACTGACTAAATAGGACGGGCCGAGTAAGCCTGCTGATGCTGGCCCCTGGAGTATGAACCACCAAAATTTCCCTCACTCCGGGGCCTTTTGGCTAAAGCCTTAGCCTACCCCCACTTGCCTAACTCCCTCAATCTTCTTCACATAGTCCACAACATCATTAAAACCCTTCCCTGAAGAAGTCATATGCACTGTCAGTACCTACAGATCACTATTCAGACCCTTGACAAACAACCAGACCCATTCCTCCTCAGAACCCAACATCTGTGTAGTAAAATGAGACAACGCATGAAACTTAGCCTCATAAGCCGAGACTGACATGCTACCCTGCTCCAAGTTCAGAAACTCATCCTTCTTCCTGTCCCTCAAAGTACGAGGAACGTACTTCTCCAAAAACAAAGCATGAAACTGTTCCCAAGTCAGTAGAGGTAGGATAGATGATCGACACTCAACATGAGACCTCCACCACTGCTTGGTATCACCCTGCAGCTGAAAAGTGACAAACTCCACCCCATGCTGACATACAATACCCAACTTGTGCAACCTCTCATGGAAATCCAGGATGAACTCATAGGCATCCTCCTTGTCTGTACCCTTAAACATCAGAGGTTTTAGCTTAAGTAACTTAGTCGGCATCTCATGCTCATTACCTGTCATCATTGGGCCTAACATTGGCTTGAGAAGATCATTTGTGCCCGAAGCTGCATCCATCCTTGGTGTAGTAGTAAATGTTGGCTGAGTATCCAAGGCCTGATTTGCATAAGCGGCGGGTATGCTTCCAGCACCAACCAACCTACTCAAAATATCCCACGCCTGCCTGAAAGCCTCTGGTGTCATATTAGGAAGGCCTGCACCCCCAACCGGTGTTGCCTCCTCCTGAGCTCCTCCATCTTCTACCACTACTTCTTCTACATCCGCAGCCACAGAGTCCTGAGGTGGGGGAGGGGTTACCTTACGTGCAGCAGCAGCAGCTCGATCTCTACCCCTGGCGGGTGCGGCTCCAGCTCATCCCCTGCCCCTTCCCCTACCTCTACCGCAAACTGTCGGGCCTACTGCTGGGACCGCTGGCCTTGCTCCATTATTCCTTGTAATGACCATCTGCGGACAGAAGAGTGAATGAGGTTAGATACCAATTAGTATCACCAGATACTAATTGGAATGGAGTTATAGCACGAAGGAAAAGAAGGAAAAGATAGTTTTTTCCTAAAGCTGCATAGCCTCTCGAAGAAAAGTATGGACGTCTCCGCACCATTCCGCAAGACTCTACTAGACCTGTTTGGTATAATGAGATCAATGAACCTAGGCTCTGATACCATCTTTGTCATGACCCAACCCGTCGTGAGTGGCACCCACGCAACCCCCGAATGAGCGAACCAATAGAGTTCTACCCTTGCCTAGACTAACAGTCTAAAACCAGCAAGCATAAATGATAACTATCAATAACAATAAGATCACTAATCAAAAACTTATCATTAATAATAAACTGCGAAAATTTCCCACCTAGGAACTGAAAGTCATCGTACCAAACATCAATACCAAATCTAGAGTACGGGAATGCAACTCCAAACAAAATAAGAATAGTTTTTAAGTCCGAACAAATGGACTAAAACTCTAGAGATAATCCCAACGTAGCTCGAATCATTAGCTCACCCTTGATGATCGAAATCGCCTGTGCTAAATTTGAGGTCTCGTCTCAGCCGCTGGAATATTTCCTTTACTCACCAAAAGAAAGACAAGTGCAGTATCAGTACACCACCACTGTGTACTGGTAGGATCATCAGCCAGTATTCAAGAAAACAATATATAAATAGTACGCAAAATCCAGTAACAAGTATGGCAAACATGCAACAATATCACAGGCATCTCTAGACTACAGGTCTCTACCTAGCTTGTTACCGCATGAATCCATCTCTTACAGTTCTATTCCACCAACAAGAATAACCATAACCACACCTTACCATCTAGCCCAGACCCATCCTGGAATCCCCACTAGAAAAATACCACAAGTAATGATTTACCCGGCCTAAACAAAGACCAATTCAACAATCATACAACAGTTTCCCGACCACTCAAGGACCACCAGTCAGTAGCACTTTTCAATAACAACCCGGTCCACTCACGGAACCAATATCAAGTATCACATTCAGTAAAACAACCCGGTCCTCTCAGAAATCAATATCAACCAATGCAATACAATAATCAATGAAACAGTGCAAGATGCATTAAAGTAAACCTATACCAGGTGTGGTACCCATGCCAACTGAATGTTATACCCGTACCAGGCGTGGTACCCATGCCAACCATGTGTTATATCTATACCAGGCGTGGTACCCGAGCCAAACGAATGTCAACAACAACAGTCAATAGAATGAATGCACACCCCTTGTAAAGACAACAAGTAAAAACCATTCAAACATAGACTGTAAACCGAACTTAGATATTCCACACAATTCCCCTAAGTAATGTAATGCACACAATTACTTAGACAACGAGTACAATGAATATACACATTAATAGAAAAACAAAAGTCATCACCTACCTCGAATGCTCCAAGCTCTATTCAACCCGAGCTTTTTCGTGTTCCGGATTACTCTCACGTTCTTGGTCTAACCAAGCAAATAATGCATACATTTAACATACAGGCATCTACATTACCGGGATTATACCAAATCCCCAAACCCCAGGCCACCCATGATCATCCTACCCTTTTCTCAGGATTTTCCAGCGTTAATTCTCCTAGTCTTATCATTTTTCATGGACAAAATAGGAAATTAAATAGTCTATGATCATTTTAACGTACCTAAATGAACACCCAAGAACATACATGTTTGGAACCCCCTTCTTCCCCGAATTTCATCATCCCTAGGTCATTCCAACCTTCCCCAAATTCCCTCATAGTAATTCTACTGTATAGGAAATGTAGTACAAAGTGTGGGGAACAAAAACCTTACCTTAGGAATGATTTTTGGCAAAGGAATGAAGAAAATCGCTTGAATTCGCCCAGCCCTTCTCCCAAAAAAAACTTGTGGAATTCTAATATTTTGAGAGTTGTTTCTGCAATAAAAACCCGTCGGCCTGCTATAGCGGTCCCCTCTCCTCTATAGAGGTCCCGCTATAGAGGTCATCTACTGCTATAGCGGTCTTAAGTGAGTTGAACGCCCCTTGACCGCCACTATAGCAGTAATTTCTATCGCTATAGCGATGGCCTCTATCGTGCGTGATAGCGCTCGTCACGGGCAGAAATTCCATAAATTTGCTAGTTTTGGACATTTCAAAACACACTTGGTTCCCCCGACGTTCCAAAATAACCCTTTCACGTTAAATACAATTGCGGGAGTTCTACTTACCCAAATTCAATTCCGAAAAGTCCCTCGGACTCCTTTATGTCTTGGCTACGTGGAAAAATAGCTCAATCCAAGACACCTAAACCCATTTTTACCCAGATTTTCCTAGACTCTACCTCACTCCAAAACTAGCCGAGGCTAGCCTAGCCAAGAATTTCAAACTCCCAAACCCAAAGTTTTCTAACTCTAAAACTTGGTACGATTGAACTACCCATAATGATGGACCCGGTCGTTACATGAACCAACAGTGCTACTAACCAAAAATAACATTTCAGAGCTAAAATAATTCTTATACGCTGCTCCAAACCCCAAATATTGACCAAAGTCAATTGTATCAACTTTAAGGCCTTCGAAAATGAAAAAGTCTCTAAAAAACCAACCAAACACCTCGAGAACCATGTCTTCAACTCCTGCTGACCCTAAATACAAAAATATAACTATGGAGAAGGTCAAAACAAGTAAAATGCAAGAAAAACCAAAAATTACCATGAGGGTTGTTGCAAAAAAGGAGGTCTTCTTCTAAAAATATTTCAGGCCTATTTCAACCCGATAAAGCCAAGAAAAAAGAGGAAACGCTCTCAAAAAAGGGTCAGTTTTCTCCCTCCTTGTGGTGATTCTCCCTCTGAATTTCTTAGGATGAGAATAGCAAGCAATTTGCACACATCAAAGCAGCAACACAACTTTGATTAGGTTATGGTTTAAATAGTAGCAAAGACTTTGACAGGTAATCATGAATCTTGTATACAAAATTGATGGAGACAACATGATTTGGCCTTCAGACACTAAGTCTGGTTGGTAATGGTTGGAATTAGTAGATAAACTTGAGACTTGTGAATAGTTATGTTATGTTTCACAAAATTTTTGTAAAGTGATGAATTTAGGATGTGATAATCTGAGACTTAGATGGTTGTGCATAAGAAAAAGGTAAGAATCAAGTCTTAGAGAGAGCTAGACTGTAAATTCATCACCTTCTAGAATTAATCCTATATTAATTGTAGTGATACATTATCTTATATAAAATTATTGCAGTCTTATTCTGTTAATTTTTGACTTCTTCATTGTTTGATCTAATAGTTGTACTCCCTGAAATCATAGGGTGACTTAATAAGAAGTACCTTAACAGGAAGGCCTGGTAGATAGGGGAACTTGGTTTGTTGTAATGGCTAAGGGAATCATAATTATGTTAACTATTAATGAACTTAGTTAACCCTGGGTAGGAGGTTAGATTGTTGGACGTGATTCTATAGTCCTCGAACATGCTTGAATTGAGGAATATGGTTACGGAGTCCTTTCATGCATAATATATTTAATTGAAGTTAAGACTCATTTTATTATATTGTATGTGGTTAAATTAAGTGACTTGTGATTGGTCTTTAGACATTTTTCAATTTCATATGTTTTCCTGTTATGCTTTGATGAATAAGCTAGATGTACATGAAGTGATAGTGAGTTGAGATGGAATAAGTGTGAGTATGCTTTGAGGCACTTGTATTATTATGAGGGATAGGTTTCAGAAGCTGGTTTCTTTGATATGGATATTTATATGATTATTATGCATCGAATACCATGTCAGTATGGTACATAGAAACCCAGGGTCCCTGCAGTTCATGGTTAGTGGGTAGAAATAAGACCCTTAGCATGTGTGTACACTCTTGCATATATCACTGCATATATTACTACATTTATCATTGCATTTTCCACTGTATTATTTCATGGTCATTCATTGTGAGATGGTATTATGGTAACAAATGATACTGAAGGTACTGGTTGCATGAACGAGTGATAGGTGGACTAAGGTTCCATGTGTTGTGAATTCTTTTACATGCTTGTAGTGACATTTAATGAATTATAGGTAATTGATATCATTGTTGTTGACTTGAATCAAAAAACCATGAGGCTTGATATATATTGATATATGTTATGTCTGTTGGGGCTAAGTAGATTGTTACTGGTAATTTTACTATATGAACCCGTACACCTCATGAGTTAAGACCAAACAAGAGGTAGGTTGTGGTTTAGTGCAGTAATTTTTGGGAGAACTTGGGAAGTTGGTATTGCCTTACCACTAAGTCTAGATGAGTAAGTAAATTTACATGTGAATGGAGAAGAAGATTGTGTATAATAGAAAACACCCTGTGACTTGATTAAATGTTAGGATATTTGGGATCAGCTAGAGGTACTTTGATGTGAATAACTGTAGGGATTATCTTGTTATATGTTGATGTGGAAGTTATCTATTATATGTTAATATTTGTGTATGGTTTATATGATCTAATCTCATTTAGATGATGATACCCACCAATATGTGTGGTTGTATTGATGCTACTCTTGCTACACCTTTCTTGGTGTAGATGTGTGACAGGTTGGGTAAAGTTTGTGCTTGGAGTGAAGAGTCACCATTAGAAACTTTTGTTCCTTACACTTCATACAAAGTTGTGTCTTTTACATTTATTGTCATGTCTTCCATTAGAAGCTCTTGTACATACGTAGACCAAATCTTTGGGAAATAATCGTATTTTTGTATTAGAAAATGGCTAGTGTGTATCTAAACTGAAAAGTTATTTATTGAGATTATTTCATTTATTTTTATCACTAATCTTATTGAAATTGTTTATAAGGACTTCTTCATGTTTATGGTTGGTTGGTTTAGGGTTCTTCTATCAAGATAGATTAGAATAGCTGCCTCTACGATCATATAATAATTGGGGTCATGACAGTTGGTATCAGAGCCTAGGTTACCTGTCTCCCATATACAAGAGCAATATCAAAGTAGAGTCTTGTGGATTGGTGTGTTGATGTCCACATCAAATTTTTGGGAAGCTATGAGGCATCTAGGCATTGTTTCACTTTCTTCTTTCCTACCTTGTTGTCGCAGTCTGTTGTCTCCCCAAGTTGAGTCCAATTGGTATCTTGATGTGAATAGTTGGTAATAGAATGAATTCAATTAGTATCTAGTCTATTAAAATTGATATCTTTTCCTAAGGAGTTTCAATGATGTGTTAAATATGTGATTATGTACTGATTAATGATATGTTCAACTTTTAACAGATGAGGCCATGAGTTGGTTGCTATGTGTTAAGGTAAAAGCGGAATTGTTAATTCTTAAAGTGATGAAGAAGTTGTTATGTGATGAGAGTTACGAAAGCTCATTGTTAAATTTATATCGTTATGAATTCCTGTGTTTTAAGATAAGAAAAGAAAGTAAACTTGTGTCAAATAATTAAAAATTTCAAGTTCATAGCAGCGATCTTCCCGAGACCTTGCCACGACGAGGTACTTCTCATCGTAGTGGTTCATCATGATGAAGCAATGGTCATTGCAACGAAGTGGATCTACCATAACCTAAAATTTTAGTCCCTGTTTTGGGACTACACTCGTGCAATAATTTTCCAAGAGATAGAGTTGTATGAAAACCATGCCCTAAAAAGTTTTGGCCTACAAACAAGGCCATAGTCTTACGGATGCTACCAATGACACTGTAAATCCGAAATGACAAAATTAAAGATCATCCAAAAGTGCAAAAAAGATAAAATATTGTATAACAAGGGCCCTTTATGGGCAAAGAAAGGCAGTAATAAAAGGGGATAGGGGGTGGGAAATGCTCTATTCGCTCCATCAACTCTTGGCACTCGAGCCACTGGACTTGTCCCCATCTTGATTGCTAAGGAAGGAGAACTTCTGGGCATCCTCTCATCTCACCTTAGGGATCTTCTTACCTGGGGTAAATTCCTTGAAAATAGAATTAATACTTTTGAATATTCGCATTAGAAGCATGTCCCGAGATCATTCCTTCTTCTTCTCCACATCTAGCTACTGCTGAAGCTCTACATGGGCCTCTGCCAGGGACTCAAAGGAGGAAAAGGGGATAGAAGTACCTACTACATTTGATGGTTCAATGGTCGAGAGAGGTGTTGTCTCCGGTGGAACTGAAGATAAACCCTCCAGCATGTCCTTTATCACTGCCACATCTCTCTCGAGTGACTCCAAGGTCACCTTGCCCAGTATCGAACTAGCCCCTGCTCCATCACTTCCCTAGCCACTACTCCCCCTCCCTCTGAATCCATCTTCCTCTTCTTCTTGCTGCGGCTAGAAGCACTTTTCACCTTCAAATGGTCAAAGGGCCTGTCAATCTTAGTAATGCGGTCAGTGAGCTCTACGGGCATATTCGCTCACCTGCATAGAGTACAAATAAGTGAAGGGAAAGAGAGGTCCCTGGTATGGAGTATCATAAAGTATCTCCACTCCTCCATAATCCATGCATTTACCAGTACACCCTCTATCAAGACAGAAATCATCAGGGCTCAGGTAAAGGTCAAGTATGAGGTATTGCTAGAAGAATAGACCCTCCTAGCCAGAAACTATTGCCACCTCTGTGCATCTGGATTAAAGTGGAGGCTAGTAATCCCTGTCTACTGTCTGGACCAAGGAATTGAATCCTTATGCTCCTCCGCTACTTATGCCTTCACCATCCACCCCCTATCTGTAGCAACCCTCCATGACCAATACTAAGTCGCATCGAGGGTTGGCACCCATAGAGCCTTATTGATCTCTACCGCAGAAATACAAATATGCTCACCTCAAACATAAACTATGGGATTTGGGGAGTTGTAGTTTACAGTTGGATTATGGGGATAGAACTCCCAAAACAAATTTTCATTCACCTCCTCGGGTATCTAGACCAGTAGAAGACACTCGATGTTTTTCAGCTGGTTATAGAACTCTGGTGCCACCTCCTCGATCTCTATCCTTCCAGGCTCCCTCCCTGGGAAAAAACCAAGAAGGCTCCTCTCATTAATAAATCTTAGGGTCCTTTTAATCAAAATATTGCTAAAAGCTTTCCTCGTTTGCAAACTTCTCTTATTCCACTTCTTCTCCTTCGACTATGTTCATCTCTGTGAAAGGGAAAATAATAACGTTACTCAATATGCTAAAATTTACATGGAAAGGTGATTACTAAAGATGCTAGGATGTCAAAAAGAGTTTGTGGAAAAAAGTTTCCTAGACTGTGCAGGTTACTGTTTTGGGCCACTCATCGCGATGAGTATCACTTTGTTGTGATGATTCATTGTGATGAGGCTGACCCATCGTGATGAGTCATCGTAATGAAGCCATTTTCCTCAGCCAACCATTTTCCAAAAAATGGTAATTTTTGAAAATTTTGTTTTTTTACCAAATTTTCCCATAGAATAATCATAACCCACCAGCATAATACTCGTATTCATTGTCTCATGATGAGTTAAACTTGAAAAAGTAAGCCCCAAGCCTTAAAACAAATTCAAGAAAATTGTTTCTACCATTACTACCATATTTTGAGTCTAAGACTCCATGAACTTTGTGGGAATTATGTGAGGGGCAGTGTAAATATGTTAACAACTTAAATCTAGTAAGCATGCTTTGTAAATCAACCCTATAAGGTCAAGAAATTTCCCCGTAACCCAAACCCCATTTTTGTACACAAAATCAAGCATTATAGGGACAAATATATGTAATCTAGATGTAATAATCCTAATGTAAGTCATGGAAGGAAAATTTACCTTGAAAATCAAGGAAGAGTGTGTTGAAGTTGAGAGGATTTCATGTTGGAGTGAGGGGTGAATTTTTCAAAGTATGGGAAATAAACTTCTCCCCTCTCTTAAAACTTCCTTATTGCTCATTGCTATAAGTTATGCTTCATTGCAACAGTCCATCATGATGATACCCTGTTCATCATAATGAGACTGCTCGGTGTAGCGAGATTGGGCTCTCCACGACAAGCCAGTCCATGTCCATGATCCGTGTTGGGAAAATTTTTTACATAGGTTTTTCATCTTTGGCCTTGGGAGTCTTAATGTTGACTCCTCTAACGAATTCCTCCCCCAAGAGTTGGGAAGGTAGATAAAAAGGAAATTTGGTTCATGCCAAATACTTGGTCTACCCTTCTCATTCTTACAATCTCAATAAAGAGATGATGGGTATAAAAAAAATCTGGTATGATTAATGTCTTGACATGAGTCATTTACGAGTGAAATTGTGTTTTACACCTTTTGGGTTCATTCGAGAATGATCAGTTGGTAAATTTATATTTATTATAATGACATGTTCTATCGTTATTGAAAAGTCACGATAAAATTAGCGATTTAATAATTTTAGTGAAGTGAAATCATGAGAATTATTTTTTGTGTTATTTAAATAAAGCACGGGATTAAAAAGTAATAAGAAGTGAGCTTCTAGTACTCCTCATCATGGTGACCTGAGGCTCATCGTGATAGCTCATCACGGTGAGTAAGGCCTCATCACAATGGCTTATTTCAATGAGAAGGTCTTTATCATGACAAAGGACGCGAGACAGAACCCCACATTAAGATTCTAAGCCTCCAAATTCTTTTTCATAAAGGAGGTCTTTTTCCAAAAACATCTGAAACCTATTCCAACCCTAGAAAGGCAAGAAAAGAGAGGAAAAACTCTCAGAAAAGGGTTGGACATTCTCCTTTCTTGTGGTGATTCTCCCTACAGATTTCTTGAGACAAGAACAACGAGCAACATGCACGCATCTAAGCACCAGCTTGATATCGAGGTAGGTTATGGTTTAAATTATAGCAAAAACTTTGATTTGTAATCATGAATGTTGTATAGAAAATTGATGGAGACATCATGATTAGACCTTAGGGCGTGGAGTCTGGATGGTAATGACTAGAATTAGTTGATTAACATGAGACTTGTTAGTAGTTATGTTATGTTTTGCAAAATTCTATGTAAAGTGAGGAATTCAGGACGTGATAATCTGAGACTTAGATGGTTGTGCATAAGAAAAGGGTAAGAACCGAGTCGTAGATAGAGCTAGCCTTTAAGTGATCAACTTCTAAAATGAATCTTGAATTGATTGTAGTGAAAGTCAATAACCCATGTGAACTTGTTGTAGTTCTTTTGTGTTGATTTGTGATTTCTTGATGGTTTTATCTAACAGTTGTACTCATCAAAATTATAGGATAAAATGGTGACTTAATATGAAGTACCAGGCCTGATAAATAGGGGAACTTGGTCTGCAGGAAAATCTAAGGGAATCATAATTATGTAAATTGTACATGAACTTAGTTAACCTCAGGTAGGAGGTTTGATTGTTAGACATAATTTTGTGGTCCTTGGACATACTTGAATTGATGAACATGGTTACAGAGGTCTTGTATGCATAGCATATTTAGTTGATGTTAAGACTCATTTTATTATATAATATGTGGTTGAATTAAGTGACTTATGATTGGTCTTCGGACATGTTTAGATTTCATATGTTTTTCTTTTTATGCTTGGATAAATAAGCTAGATTTACATGGAGTGATGAGTGAATTGAGATGAATAAGTGTGAGTATGCTTTGAGGCACTTGTATTATTATGAGGGATAATTCTGAGAACCTGGTTGCTTTGATATGTATATCGATATGATTAATATGGATCATATACCATGCTGTTATGGTACATGGACAACTAGGTTCCCCTGCCGATCATGGCTAGTTTGAAGATATAAGACCCTTAGCATGTGTATACACTCTTGAATATATCATTGCATATATTACTGTATTCATAATTGCATTTGTCATTTTATTATTTCATGGTCATTCATTGTAAGATGATATTGTGGTTATAAATGAGACTGAAGGTACTGGTTGCATCAATGAGTGATGGGTGGACTTAGGTTCTATATGTTGTGAATTCTTTTACGTGCTTGTAGTGACATTCAGTGAATTATAGGTAATTGATATCACTGTTGTTGAATTGAATAAAATAAATGTTGACGGTTGATATATATTGATATTTGTTATGTATGTTGGGGCTAAGTAGATGTTTACTGGTAATTGTATTGTGTGAACCCGTATAAAAATAAATGTTGTATCTGCAAACACATTGTGAGTTAATTCTGAATGAGAGGTGAGTTGTGGTTGAGTGTGGTGATTGTTGTGAGAACATGGGATGTGGGTAATGCCTTACCACTAAGTCTAGATGAGTAAGTAACTTTAGGTGGAAACAGAGAAGAATATTGTATGAAATAGAAAACACTTCGTGACTGGATTAAATGTTGTGATGTTTGGAATAAGCTAGAGGTACTTTGGTGTGAATAACTATAAGGATTATCTTGTTATATGTTTATGTGGAAGTTATCTATTATAAGTTAATTTTTTTGCATGATTTATATGATCTAATCTTAGCCGGCCCATGATACCTACTAGTATGTGTGATTGTATTGATGCTAATCTAGCTACACCTTTCTTGGTGTAGATGTGTGATAGGTTGGCTGAAGTTCATGCTTAGATTGAAGACTCTCCATCAGCAACTTCCATTCTCTACTCTTCAGATGGGAGTTGTGTCTCTTACATTTTTTTCATGTCTTCCATTAGCGGCTCTTATACAGGTTTTGACCAGATCTTTAGGAAATAATTGTATATTTGTATTTGAAAATGGCAAGTGTGTATATCAACTGAAAATTGATTGATTGAGATTATTTCATTCGTTTTGATTATTAATTTCATCGAAATCAATTAAAAGAACTTTCGCATGTTTATGGTTAGATGGTTCAAGATTCTCCTATCAAGATAGATTAAAATAAGTGGACTCACAATCCTACCGTAATTTGGGTCGTGAGAAGAGTCAAGTATTTCAACCCTTGTTTCCCTTCTTATCTCTCCGGGGATGAAAGATAGTTTAATTTGTATCAAATGTAATGACCTGTTCGGTCGTTATAAGGTGATAAGGGTCTTAGTACACTTGTTAGAGTCCCCGTTAGTAAAATTGAGCTAATAAAACTCAAAGATGGGGAGGTTTAAAACTGAATCTTTTGTGTAACCATGATGATTTGTGCATTGTTGTGGTGTGTTGTGATTTGTTAGGGGGTGACCTAGTGAACTAGACCTCCGTAGGAAATTCTGAGACTACGAGTGAATTTGTAGCAGGTTCTTACAGTAGTTTGGACATTTGCTTTGTGTTGTGGTGTCTTGGAAGGATATGTGTGTTATGAAATTAAACTTGGTACAGTTTTATTGAGATTCTGGTTAGCGATGCACCATTGCAGTGGTGGGTTTTCTGTTGGAGAAAGACTGTCATAGCGGTTAGAGTTCCACCATAGCTGGTGTCAGTAATACTATTAGGTCTCGATGTAGTGGGGCATTGGTCTCCAAAGCAGGACAATCATAATGAAAATATTGACCATTTCTGCAGTCGATGCGACACAAAATTACCCTTTAAGTTAGTTATTTCGAGTTTCTCACCCTCATAACTTCATAACTATTTTCAGAGATCTGTGGGAAAATTTTCCCAAGGCTAGGAGAAATTTCTTCTTTGAGTTAAATTTGACCCTATCAACTCCTTAATCTGGTGATCCTCTAAAATCCTATAATCGATGGGATGGATTTAATGGTACATTCTGGGTTAGAACCCAAGAGCTTATAAAAAAAATGGGAAAATGAATGGGTAGATGTAATTATCATTTCTTATGCTTATAAGTTGTTAAATTATACTTCTTAAGATTGAATTTGATGTTTGAATACATAATTTTGGTGTTTTGGGACCTAGATTCTAATAAAGATGATACCTTTAGCATAAAAACTACTTTAAGGAGGATAATGGGGTAGAAACTCCATGCTTTAGGATGATGTGATCATTGGGGGAATATACTTTGATGAATTAACCCTTGGGTAATGGTTTAAATCTTGAAAAAGGGTAAAATTAGGTGGCTTTGAATTCCCAAAGTTATTATAATACTCTTGCATTGGTTATTTTTAGACTTTGAGCATTCCGAGGCTTTGAGGAAAGGGAACGGTCATGTAAAATACCTTGCTCGTTCAAGTTGTTTGTTTGAGGTAGGTTATGGTTTATTTTTTAGTTAAACTTTGATTAGTCACTTTTATGTTTTATCAATTGATAAAGCATACATGATTGGTGTTTAGACATAGAATGTGATTGATACTTGTTAGCGTGATAATACTTCTATGAATAAGTTGTTCAATTGTTAAAGTCTATCTTAATATGATTTGTGATCGTGGTGTGCATTTTTTATTATCGATGTGTATTTGCCTTTATTATCTTGTGGGATAACTGAACAAAGGACATACTAAGAATGTATAGAGGAATAATGAATATATAAGTATTCTTAGAGGAGTGGCTCGAGTTCGATGTGAGCTTACAAATGAGCGGTTATATGATGGATCAGGTAGAATGCCAGTAAAGAACATGGTTAAGATATGAGTGGATGGAGTGCACTATGAACTTATGGATAAGGGACTATGTGATATAGAGGGTACCACGCCAGTACGGTAATGGATCCCGAGGGTTCCCTGCAGGTTATTACTAGTTGGGCTAAAATAAGTCCCTTTAGCATGTATGTACAAATGAGTGACAGATGTGTAATCCGATATGTACAGAGTGAGTCTGATGAGATATAGAGGCTATACAACACTTATTCAGTATGGATATAATTTGATGATTGTGTTGTGATTGCTTTACATTCAAAGTATTGAGATGACTTCTTATGTCTATTTTTGATCACTTATATGTCCAGTTTTGATCACTTATATGTCCAGTTTTGATTGACAATGGTATTTCTGAATTTGCTTTATTTACCTAGTTGTTGTTGACTACTTGATTCCTTGAGTTACTTGGTTACGTGTTGTTGTACATGTCTGTTGCTTTTATTGTCTATGTGATATATACTTGTTACTAATCTGAGTCGACCAATGATGACTACTAGTACATAGTGTTTGTACTGATGCTACTCCTGCATTTTTTTTAGTATAGACTGTGTTTTTGAGTCTTTTTTATGACCTCGCATTTAGTGTCGCTTGCTAATTTGATCTGACAATGAGCTAGTTTTCTATCCAGGATGGCGTAGATCCTTTTTTGACAAATGTTTATTTCCTCCAAACATCATTTTATCTATTTTTGCTACTCTTAGACATTTTCTAGTTAGAGTCCTTGTACAATGACTTTCGGGTTTTGAGAATGTAATAGTTAGACTTCCGTCCATTTACTTTATTTAATATTTAAAACACTTAGTAGAATATCTCAAATTCCTTAAATTTTTTAAATGAATCTGTAACATCTTGGGTTGGTTGTTAAGTTATGATTCGTCAATCGGAGGTTAGTTTGGGTGCAAATCACGATGGTTTAGGTCGTGATAAAGTTGGTATCAGAGTGCTAGGTTTTGTCGATGTTGTTGTAAAAGGACATACCTAGTAAAGTCTTGTAGAACAGTATGGAGACATGTGTACTGCTCCTCGAAAAGCTACAAGACACTAGAAAAACTTAATTGTTTGTTTCTAAAGTGCTATTACTTGATTCCAATTGATATCTGGTGATCCAAATTGGTATCTAACTCATTTTTTTCTTTTCTCTCATAGATGGTGAGGAAACATTTAGGAGAAGCTTGAGGGGAGAAACCCGAGACGGTCGTTGAGGCTGTAGCTCATGGTAGAGGATGTGTAATGACCCTTCCGGTTATTTCCACGTATACATTTTTCTTGAACCGTTAGAGCTTGTTTGTAGCGGCCCCAAGTCACTTAAGGCTCGTCAGGACCGGTATTTCGGTGTTGGGTCCATTTGTTTGGTCGCATTATAAGTTTCGAAGCCAAGCAATTCGGTAAAAGTAATCGTAAGTTCTTTAATGAATTTCCTGAACTTTGGATAAAATGTCTCAGAGCTTTTCTCTCAATATATAAAGAGTTAGAAGTCCCACGAAATACCAAATCGAAGGTCTACGAGTCTAGTTTCCTACACACAAAACCTCACGTCCAACTAATTTTGGTGTAAAAAGTTATGACTGTTTTACCGTGGACTGTCTGGCAGAAAACGGGTTACGTACCGGGTCGCGAACCGGGTAGGGTTAAACTCGATTTAAGCCTCAACTTCACGTTTTAAAATGCCATTTCAGTTCAGAAACAGTGATAAAACATAAGGGAGGATCCCGAGAGAATTCTTGAGTATCAAAATCGTGCGTTGGTGAATTACGAGCCTAGGCTTAAGAATTTTATTAGTATCGTGCGTGTATTTGAAAATATTTTATTTAAAAGTGGAATTTGGTAAAAATTATATTATTATTGCCTTTTCAAAATATTTTAAAGGTTTATGGAAAATATTTTTGATAAGATATAATTGTATATGTATTTATTTTATAAGGTTTTTATACATTGTAATACTTTAACGGAGATAGTAAATTTAGTTATGTTGAAAATTATTATTATAAAATAGTAGGTTTTATTCGAAATAATTTTCTAATGATTATGGTATATTCAAAAATTATATTTATTATACCACGAATTTATTCAATACCCGAGTACGTACGTGGCGGGGATCCACCTATCATTAATTAGATAAGGGGAGGTGTGGTGTTGACACACACCCTCTCACGTGGAAACCAACTGATGTGGTGGGCAATTGCTGCCTAACTTACATTGATTTATATTATGTAAGTAATTAGTGAACATGTTCACTGGAGCATTTTCATTTCTCTCAACAAACTCATTAAGCTACTTAGCTGCTACAGCATTGTTGATATATATGGTGTAAAAGAGAATTTGTGGGTTATCCAAGTGGTGTGGTACGGGAACATCGAAAAGAAAATAGATTATCTACGTCAAGTTATCCGAGTCCGAGTTTGGTTTCGTGTTGGAGATTTTTCGGAGAGGTTCAAGCTTGTCATCGGACGACAGGTAGGTTACGGTTTATTTTCCTTAGACTCCGCATATATAGAATAAAATTGCATTAATGGGCATCCTTGGGTTTGTTTATTAGGTTGGTACCACAGACCTCGACCGCTTTATTCATGTCCGCCTACTTTTGTTCCTCCGTTGCTTGTAGTATTTGCCGATATATTTTATTTACCCTTGTGGTCCTGTGAGGCCTTGTTGACTCTGGAACATAGCAGGTGGGATTTTGGGAATGTCCGCGAGTCCCGTGCATAGAATTATCCTTCTAGGCTGGTTATGCTTGCTGAGTAGTTGTGGGCCTGTGCAGGGTCGATAGGTTGATTGTGAGCTGCTGGGCAGCTATTGTGTTTGATCATACCATTTCCATGCATATAAAGAGGTTTTATAACATGTTTT